>JAZBGW010000777.1:399-15564 GCA_037464815.1 Mylabris variabilis | reverse complement strand
AAAAAAATATTTAAAAAAAAGCGTATTACATGCAAATCTTCTCCAACTGGCCGTTGATGGATTAATGTTATACCAGATGGTGCTGAATCCTTTGATTTCCCTTTATGTATATCCCGGAATTCTTCAATGTAATCCTATGGTGGCAAAATAAAAACACAACAAGAAAATCACACCAACATTCATGCAATTTTGTTTATTATTAAATCTACGATCTAATTAACAAACAAAAAGAAAAAGAATGGAAACATACCTCAAATTGGGGCCAATTCATTGCCATATTAACACCATGATTATTCGACCACCATTTTAAATCTTTCTCATGATCAGCATTATTGACCGTATGGTATAATTCTTCATAAATTTGTAATAATCTAAAAATATTACAAGAATAAATTGGAATTTTTGTTGTTTAAAGCAAGCCTCAATTACGTTGGATCTTGAGCAATATTTAGATATTTATGGATATCGAATAGTATTGATTTGATAAAATTCAGCCTTTGTGCCTCCATTTCTTGACATTTATCAAATACTACAGTCATATCTTCCATATATTTCGGATTGTATTGATTGATTTCTTGTAATGCTATCTCATATCTTTCTTTGCATTTTTGAACTTCTTCCTTCGATTTCTGGACACGATCTTGCATTTTCTTTACCTAAAAAAAAAGAAAAACCAGATAAACAACAATCAATTAATTTTATTTAAACAAAAAACTGTAAAAATTTTTAATCAAAACCAACGATTCTAATCAAATAACTCACCATAGTCTGTCTCTATGTTAAGCACAAATTAATAATTTCAAAAGAAATAACAATACAAATTCTATTAAATAGTAATCTTACCTGATCAGCTGAGAAGGAACTGTCTCCTGCAGCGTTTCGTTCTTGATTCGCTGCTGATTTCTCTGTTTTACAAGCTGTATGATAATCGGCTTTAGCTTTTTCAACTTTTTGTAAAAGTTTCGCCCATGGTTTTTGGGCTTTTTTGAATGCATCATCCATGTCTTTTTTCTCTTTAATATTAATCATTGACTGAAAGATAAGGATGATACATATTAGATTTTTTAATTTGTAATTTAAAGAATGTTATACAATAATAGAAATAGAAAGGAAACGTGTAAACTATGTGTAAATAATTGTTGAGACTTTATGTCGTAAAAACTTTTACTTTCACACAATGAATCAGGAACAACAAACGTTACTATTTTAACGCGTTAACTAACATTAAATTGACTTGGAAATATTTGAATTGAAAAGTCTATTTGTAACTATTTATTGAGAGAAAAATTGGAAAATCACCGTTACTTTTATCATGTTTTTATAATCAACTAGTTTAGAATTACTTACTTTATGATATGTATCTTTTTGCCATTGTTTGATTTTATTAATAACATCATTCGTTAGATTGTCTTTAACTTTTGAATGTAGATCACAACGCCGATCAGCCTCAACTAATACACCTTTCCATGCTGCTTCAGTTGTACCATATTCTGGTCCTTTTTCAATTAGATCATTCCATTTTTTCGACCAGGCTTTTAAATTCTTCGCATAGCTCTTTTCAATTTCAGCACGTTCGTTTACTAATTGTATTAAATCTGTACATAATTTATAACCATCTTCTATACGTTTTGTTGTCTTTTTATAATTGCCCGGTTCCCAAAACGAATCACTTGTTGCAATTAACATATTATCATCACTATGGTGCGACATAGCGACTCCGCACCTGAAATAATAACAATATTAATAATCAATTATAGTATTTACAGTTAATAAAACGTTATAAACATAATAATTAGAAAAACAACTACAACAATAACAAAAATCAGTTAGAACAAACCAACTTTTAATTTAATCTTATACAAATGTTGACCATCAACATTTACGCACTAATTACGTCCAATTAGCTATTATTGAAGTCAATTTTTTTCTGAATTCCTCTAATAATCGGGTTAATAGAATTCCGACGATTTGCTGTTGATATCAAAAAAATAAAACAAACCCCGAATAAGATTTTTTTCGATTTTCATTTCTATCTCGTTCGAAAAAAGAAACAAGTTTGGATACATTTCAAAGAACAACACACCCACAAATTAAGAAGAAGAAAAAATGTGTTTGAATATAATTCACATTAAAGTTTTATGAAAGAATTCCTTCAGTTGTAGCGGAGTCAACTTATTCGTTAAAGATGAGTTTCTTTTTCTTCTTCATCTTGACCGACCACATTCTTGAGAAGGACACGTGATAGGCGCCTTCCAAACAAACCAATTTCTATTTTATTTTGTTTTATAGAAAATAGTTAGGAGAATAGACGATCCTAGTCAAGGTAAATACACTAAAAACGAATTGAAGCCAACTTGTTCTTCTCCACTGTATTTTAAATGGGACAACTCGAGTTAATCTCGGATATTTTATAAGGTTTCTTCGGACAGGAGTGGTATACACGACGTCGATGATAATGATAATAATTATATATCGTGTAATCGAGGAAAGAATTCTGTGTTAATGTCCGATTTATTTAGATTATTACAGTGGAATTTTTATATAAATGACTAATCGAATGAATAACTAGAAATTTTCTATTATATTTTTTCTATACGAAGAACAAAAAGGAACAAATTATCTGTAGCTTTATTACCATCATCTAGAGAATAAAGATAATTAATAGTGGAAATTGTAGATAAATTTATTTTCCCACCAAAGCTTAAAACATCAATATTGATAATTAAATTAACAGAAAGAAATATAACGAACGTCAAGGCTTTTTTTCGAATTTTCCAACATACAATATCCCAATCTATGCATTGAAAAACTTCTCTTTAGAATACTGTGTAGATTATTGTAGAATATGTGAGTATGAGATCACTAGACCGATACAAAATATACCATCATATAACAAGTAATTAACTTGCAATTGAAATACAAATAACTTCAATAATACTTGAAAAGGTCATTGTCTTTTATTTCGATATTCTTCCCATATTATTGTAACAATAATAACAACTCTATTAATACTAATAACTAGTAAATTAATTTATAAAGCACACAAGTTTAAATAATTAGTTCAGTAAACATACAACAGATACACCAAACATATCTGGTTAAATAAAACGAATTTCTCTTTAAACTTTTGGATTTTCTCTATTTAAATTATCAATTCCGGTGAAATTTCAAACATTGTCAATAACATAATAAAATTCTTATGTTAAACAACAAATAAAACCAATAAAAGTTTGTATAAATATTTGTGTTTTAAAAACGAAAGAAAGTAGGTGAATTTATAAGTGACGGTCGGCAAAAAATCCAAAATTCTCATAGACGTTACTTAATAATAATTAGAAAATACATAAATATAGAATTATAAGAGAGGATGAATCATGAGATAAGCCACATTAATCTTTAAAGTTATAATAATCATAATTCTCCGGCTAGCGTTCCCATGGTAATTGTTTAAAGATATTTCTGTCTAAATAGGATGTTTTTCTTTAACAATAAATTAAATAATAACTAACAGAGTAACATAATTTATTATTTTTGATAATAAATGTTTAAACAGACGATTTTGTCCTTGTTTGAATTATTGTTTTAAAATAAAAAAATGTATCAGCAAACTGATAACAGAATTGAACCAACGTTGAGCAAGGTGTTTACAACATTATTAAATTATTGTACATACAAAAGGATTTAAACATTTCACTTACAATATTAAAACAAAAATTTCACAAAAAAGACAATAAAATTTCAATTATAGTGCAGGATTATAGAATGACTAACAAGTGAGAGAGGTCAAGCCTCTTCAACTTCCATCAGACTTAACATTTTTCCAAAAAATCCCCCTTTAGAATGTTTCCGCTTCTATACATGAAATTATTACAGGATTTAATTTTGGAAAAACTCATTTATAAACTCGATTATATTTGATGAAAACCAAAACAGAAATAAAACGTTTATTGAGTAAAATACATTAAACGCTATCTTTACGAACACTCCTCGAAAATAAACATCTCTAAAGAAAAAATAGAACAAACTTAAAACACCATTTATCATATTCCTTGCAAATTTCCTCAATCGTTATATCGATTGAAAAATAGGTAGAGGTGACAATGAATTTTAACGACCCTTAATTGAAAATTTAATATAAGCAGATATGCAGAAAGACGGAAGACTAAACAATTTTTTTTTATTTATTGGGTTTATTTTTATCGAACATTTATAAATAGGTGAATATAAAACAGTGAATTTGTTTTGATTTATATTTGTATTTTTGATACGTACTGTTATTTGGGACAATTAAATTTTCAATAAGTTTCATTTTACATAAATCGTCAATAATACAGACTATGTCTATATGGCTTGTGACAACAGAAAAGGAAATTGAAAACTAGATTCGAATAGCTTTTCAACCATTATACTGTTCATTTTCATTGATTGTATGTCACTACATCCTTTATTGATAAACTGAAACATGTAAATAATAAAACGAACTGACATCTCTCTGTTTTTCGTAAAATAAATTAAAAAAAATGTGTGTTAATATCTATTTTCTAGAATTTATTTATCGGTAAAAGCAATAAGCAAGTGCTATAAAGTAGCCCCAAAAAACAAAGAAATAACAAGAACAAACGCAAAACTTACCCCATTTGTGTAAGACCTTGAAAAATAAAGATTCAGAATATAATTAAGTAATCAATAGATATGTTAATTAAGAATTATACCGAAGATAATCAGTGTAAACACGTGAAAATATTAGAAACCAAAGAATCGTTCTATGCGAAACATGATCATAACTAATATTTTATCAAATATAAATTGTTAAAATCCACTACCCCAACGACCAGGATCAATAACAATTACAATAACAAATAAAAAGCTATAATAATTGAAGAAAAATCTATACATGATGGTGATAGACATTAATAATAAAGTACCCGGTGAGGTCAAATTATTGAAGAAAATAATCTAAACTAATTTAGTTTAACAAGATAATTAAGATTTACCATTAAATAATCAAGAGGATGTTGCATTTTGATTGGTACCCTTGCTTATTTATTTATCAATCTTGGTGAAATCATTGAACCCCTTCGACACTGATGAATCAAATAATTTAGTTTAATCCGTATCGTTCTCACAATTTAAGTTTAATTTTTTTTAATAAACATTTATATTAGAACTAAATTAATATAACAGCAACGTTTAGAAATTAATTAACGTTATAACTAAAAAATTCTCTAATTAGTCAATTTTAAACAATTAACAAACAATTAATGAATTAATAAACAAATTTAGTCTAATTGACAAAACTTAAAATTAATATAACTGTCACATTTTAATGATTTTAATTAGATACAGAAAGTAATGTTAACGTAAAACAAAATTTTCCTAAATACCTACTTAACATCTTTCAGTTACTTCTGTTTTTTTTTCGTTTTTTTTTATAAATAGAAAATGATCTATTTCTAGATATCAACGACTATTTTTGTCAACATTACAATTGAAAACTGGTAAAATTTCTATAAAATTGCAAAATATTCGTATAAACCTAATTTAATAAATATACCGGTTGAATTCTTATTCAATTGAGAGAAGATTCACAACAATTTTTATGGCTGAAAAACATTTATTAACAGGTGTTCCATTTAACTTTATATCCACTTATACATGGTAGTGTCTAGATTTTATATAAACACATAAAAATCGTAATTTATCGTTATAAACGAACAATTTTCAACCCGTTCATCGAGTGGTATAATCAATTTTTGCAATTTGACCTCGTGCAATAAATCGTAAGTTATCAAACCTATTTACTAATTTACTGTTTTTATTGAAACCTTTTAAACCATTCACATTAATAGGTATGAAAAATTAGCTGCCCAACCCTGTAAGACTCTTTTCTTATTATAGAAGTTAATTGTGCTGCACTTTTTTAAAATAGACCTCATTAACGATAAATTTGAGAAATAAATGTTTAAATTGCATAATTTACACTAAACACTAGAGAAATATCATTTCTAATAGGACCAATCAGAATCTTACAACCGTTAGCACACAGATTTAATCAAATGGTTACAAGTCAGTTAAGCCACTAAATTTCAAGGTTATTGCCTTATCATGGACCTGAAAACAAGCAAATTGATTGCAATACAAATTTTGAGTAAATGAGGGCTTAGGCAAATTGGAACACCCGGTATAAGTGTGACAGATAACAGATAACATCCAATAAAATTTGTAAATGAAGGGTTGTTTATCTTTTTTTATGTTTCTACAATTGTACGATAAAAATTTATTGAATTTTGTCGAGGAAATTTATGATTTACTATCAATTATATAAATGGAACACACCGGCTGGCTCCTTTTATAATCAAGATAAGATAATACACTTATAAACAAGTATGTTTAAAGTATACTAGAAGGAAAATCTAAATGTGAACGATTCTCAAAAAACTATTATTAGTTGGCGAGCAATTCGAAAAGTATTTCAAGGGTCCCTAGAGAACATTTCAGCAAATTAGATCCTCGTAGCTCGTTTTAAAGCTGTTCAAAAAATGTTCGTTTCTTACGATATAAATATTTTCAAAAACTTACTCCACACATAAAATGACTCAAGGATCATACCAATGTTGTTTTTTTTTCTTTTTCTCAATTGTATTCTGTAATAGGTGGAAATGTTTCGCATTTTTTCTAGAATGCAATGGACAAAAACGAAAAAAATCAATGTTGGGAATATCTGCAAGTCATTCTAAGTCGTTTAATGTGCTTAGTTCGTTTTTGAAGATAGCAACATTGTCGAAAACGAGCGTTTTATGACCAACTTCCAAATGAGCTACGAGGTTCCAATTTTGGCTATAGGGTCCCTCCTATAAATCGCAGAAATACTTTTAGAATCGCTCGCCAATTAATATGAGTTTGAGAAGAATTTAGATTTTCAGGACTGTATTATTTAAGGCTGATTTTCCTCCGATTTCCTGTTGGAATACACATGAAAAAAGCCCCCTATAATTATAGACATTGAGGTTATGTCCAAATCTTATGAAAATTATTAAATTAATAGAAATATAAGCGTGCATATTTGGATGTATGTGTCATCAACACGAACACGATTTATGTAATTTTGGGGCCGTATTCCTACAGGTGCTCCGTACACACGCACACATATCCAAACAACAGGCCATGTCCTTGACACAACAACATACCAGATTGACTTGTTTTAGACTCTTACATTTAGATTTAGACAACAATTTTTTTTTTGGAAAAATTTTCAATTTGAATGCACTGAAATTTCAAAAATTCGATATTAACACGCACTTTTTCGTCGAACAAAATTTTCCTTTTATTGAAAACAAATAGAACGTCATCATCAAACAATTGAATAGATGGAAAAAATCAACTTACCTTTGAAATCAAATGTTCACAAAACTTATTAGAATCTCTCAATATACACAAACATAAATTTAACGGTTTTTTTTAATTTCGTTTTAATTACCGAAACTTATTCCAATTATCAACGAAAATTCGATATTTCCCTTAATCAAAATTGACGAAAATTCAATTATGGGAAATTATTGAAAATATGTACACAGTTACACCTACAACGTACAGGAATCTCACTAAAAACCTAGTGGAATTCTATTCGCTTCTAACCAACTCTTTAAATTTTTTTGGGTTGGTAATGATCAGCGAGCGCTGTATATTCTGGAATGCAGACGTCTAACAAACAAAATATATCCCATCTCTTTCTTATTTACCAAAAACAATATGTCGTTATCTCATTTTAATTTCAGTTCGGTACAATAAATTCAACTTTCCAGAATCTATCGAGTATTGTGCATAAACGACAAGAATTAGACGAGTCCAGGATCGCTCAATAAGTTTTATTTGATCACTAAATCATCAACAGTATTGTAAATCTCCACTATACTATCATTTTTCACTTAAATATCTAAGAAACGTAGACCTAATAAGGTAAAAACAATTAAAAAGAAGATATCAAAATCGAGCAAATCTTCTACTATATGGTCAAATGATCAAAGTTGCTTATAATTCTTTGATAGTAGATACGTTTTATGATAATCTTTCGATATTTCACCTCATTAATAAATGTATTTCTTTAAGTAAATTAAATTTACCGCTAAATGACGTTATATTACTCATTTTCAATTTAAATAACATTGACAAATTCACTAATTTTTCTGACAAATACCGATATTTGTTCTCACGGTTATTATGAACAATTATCGTCATTTCTAGCAGAATAATATTAAGCGGCAATAAATGAGTTATTGTAGTTCTAAACTGTTTGTTTTTTGTTAAAATTTATGATAATTCTATAATTAGATCTGCTGATTTTGTTGGACAAGCAACCGGCAACGCTGTATTTCTATCTGTCAAATTTGACATTTCACAGCTGTCAGTTTTTAGCATTGTTCCTGTTGTAACATTTCGTTTTTTATTAATTTTTTCTCCTTAATGAACTACTAAATTAATCAATTCTAGTCATGTAATTAATTGGAAATAAACAATTGATTGTTAAATTAGTGTAATTGTAGATAGTAGTTTTAATTAGGTGAAACTAGAATAAAAAACACAAAAATGGTGTCTATCATAAAGAACCAGTTGTTAAAACATCTCTCTAAGTGAGTTTTATAAATAAATAGAAAAATGTTGATTTAAATGTGGAAAATTTTGTAGATTTACGAAAAATCTATCGGCTGATAAAATAAATTTAAGTACATTTAAAGGTGAAGGGGAATTGACGAATTTAGAATTGAATGAAATCGTCTTGACGGATTTATTAGAATTACCATCATGGTTACGTTTAACTAGAGCCTGGTGTAATAAAGTCACATTTCGTATACCGTGGACGAAATTGAAGAGTGTCCCTATACATTTAGTAATGAAATTTCAATGCATTTATTTGATTGAAATCTATAAAACTTTTTATTATTGATTTTAGAGTTTAGATGAAGTTAATGTTATTGTAGAGACATGTGAGGATTTACGTTCATTATCAGCACAAGGCGGTCTTTCATCGTATACAGTACCAGGGAAATATGCTTTCATACATAAAGTTATTGATGGGATTACTGTAACTGTTAATACTGTCAATATTTTGTTTAATAGTCCAGCTTTTACAGCCAGTGTTCAGGTAATTATTTGATTTTTTTGTTGTTGATTATTGTTATTTTATTGTTAAAATAGTTGCAAAGAATTGTGGTAGAATCAAAGACACCAAAATGGACACGTTCCGATCTACGGATGACACGTTTAAAAGATCCAAACAAAGGTCAAATTCTAATATTTAAAGAATTAGAATGGCAGACTGTACGTATTGAAGCGAAATCAACAGTTGATCAAAATCTAACACCATTAAGATTATTAACAAATCAAGCTAGATGTCGTATAATAATTAAGAAACGTTTATCTGATTGTTTCTTAATGGGTACAAGATTTGTTATAATATTAGATGATCTATTATGGGTATTAACTGATTCGCAGTTAAAAGCTGCATTACATTTTTTAAATTCATTAAGTGGTCTAATACAGAAAGCAACACAGATTACACGTAAAGCGAAAGCTGCACGTAAACTAGAGGTGATGTTATTGAATTAATTTAATTATTTTCTTAATTGTTTATATATTTGTAGGAATTTCCAGAATATCAAGCACAATTATCACAAGAAGCTCGAACAACAACAACACAATCATCGATATTTTCAGTACATGATGTTGTTGAAACCTCCTATCATTTCTTATCAAATCAAATTGTTTTACATTTATGTGATGATCCAGGTGTGGGTCGTTCAATACATCCAAATTTAAAAGATGGTGGTGCATTACAAATCAGTATACGTCATTTCCAAATCGATTTCTATCCATATCATTTAGCTAAATTCAATCGTAAACATTGGCCACGTTATAATGAAACATCAGTACCACATACGGTATGGCAAGAGAAACAATTACAACAATTCAAACAACAATTTTTCGATTTAATTGATTGTAATAAACAACAACATACACCATTATCACGGTGTCAACAACAACAACAACAGGAGATTAGTGAAAAGAGATCTAGTCCTAATCATACACAAAAAGAGATCAAAAAACGTATCGAAACACAATTAAATAAATTGATGACAACATGTATTGTGATGCGTATTGAAGATTTTACAATGTATCGTGTCACAACATCTGGAAAGAAGCAAACATTGAAGGAATTCGTTGCAGGTAAATTATAAATAATTTCTTCTATTTTTAGAAGAAACATTAATAATTATATGTTTGAATAGCTCAACATAAAAGGAGAGATAAAAATACCCCAGGTATTTATTAAATCTCCTTTAATATTTCTTTTGATTTTTCAAAAAATAATTTGTAATTGTTGTGGTTTCTATTTGAATTCCAGGCGATCGTGATCATATGTCTCTACCGAAAGATGCAAGTATTATCCATGCTGAATTCATTTATTATTATTATCCAAGTGATATACCGTTTCCTTGTAAGTTTATCTTATATATATATATATACAGGCTGTCCCGTGGGTCGCGCATTTCCTTTTAAAGGGCAGATAGAGGATGAAATTCTAAGAAGAAAAGTCCTGTATCATTTGTCATCTGACACACAGGCAATTAGTTATTAATTAAATTAAGTAAACTAGGTCCCAGGAGATAATTGAATTTCTTATTGACAGAAAAGTTACTAGACATGTAAATGTATCTGTATATACCAACCTGACGCCTTTATAATTCCTCTTTTTTAACGGGTACAGTTAGGGAGTTTAGTGTTGTTAGGTTCGGATTCAATTACCTTCGTGGATCGTGTATAGCCAATTAAGAGCTCGCTACAGCGATAAAAAGAGAGAAGGAACGAGTCTTGACGGTGGGACATGGGGAGCGGACCAGTTAGCAAGCTGGCGCGACAACCGTTCAAACTAAGAGAGCACCTGATTGGCTACTTAATTTAATTATCTACTAATTACCTGTGCGGTGGATGAAAACATGGTATGGGACTTTTCGTCTTAGAAATTCATCCCCTACCTGTTCTGTAGGAGCAAATGCGCGACTTATGGGACATCCTGTATAAATTATTAATTTTTAATTTGTTTTTAGTGCCACCACCTAAATTCTATGTTCATGTAAATCCAATACAAGCTGTTTTTGATGTTGATAGTTGTTTATGGTTGAATTCATTCGGTTTACATCTGTATCAATCATTGAACACTTCTAAGAAAGATTCATCAGCTACAGCATCACATTATACGTATATTGATGTTAAAATTGAAGCAATTCTACCTAGAGTAAGTCCTAATTTTGATCGATAATATAATTATGGATCAAGGTACGATTCTACGATTTTTATGGTCACTCCCCTTATTTATCGAGTGATTAGAAACATATTTCAATGATTTATAGGAGGATGTTTGGAGACTTTGGAGATCATTTTAGCAAAATTAGAACCTCGTAGTTCGTTTGGAAGTTGGTTAGAAAACGCTCGTATAACTGGAAATGTTTCACATTTTCTCTAGAATATAATGGAGAAAAACGAAAAAATCATTGCTGGGAAGGTTTACAAATCATTCTTAGCCGTTTAACGTATTTAGCTCATTTCTGATTTACTTCTAAATGGCTACTGGGTTCTAATTTTGTTAAAACAATCTCCAAGTAGCCTGCTAAAGATCCTTATTTTTTTTTTTTTGAATCGCTCGTCTAATAATGGGGGTTGCCATAAGAACTTTTCGTCGGACGTGAATAACCCTGTATATATTGTATTGATAACGTGTTTTTGTGCCTCTGCAAGGAATGACTAACTTTCCACACCTCAAAATCTTCCGGAAAATGGCTCTTTAAATCACTAGGCCGGATTTTTTTCTAGTGACTTTTTATGTTCTCGGGTTGGTGATTTTGACAATTCTATCTGTCGAATGTTTTTTGAATATCTAACAAAATATTACAAATTTTAGATCTAAAACGTTTGCTAGATCATAAATGTAATTAAAATAGCTTACCTTAACTTTTAAATATTAGTGTAAACGAATTTAGAAAATTATGAATTAAAAAAGAGAAAAAACAAATGAATTAAACTTAATAATCTGTCATGGAGTCAGATATCTTGATTTTAAATTCAACTTGTCAATGTTGCCAACATATAAAAATCCCTAACTTTAATTTTTGAGTAAATAACAATTTTAATTTATTTTTAAAAAATTTACATAAATCGACACAAAAAATCTTATGTACCACACGTACTTGTACTCGCTAAAACTTACAATTAGTTTCTGGCTTTGTGATACAAATAACTATTGTTTCAGTTGAATTTCGAGAGTACAATGGACCATCCAAATCAACGTGACCGTCCAAAAATGTTAACATTCCAAATAACACGTGCAACAATAACAAATATACGTAGTTTAGAGCAATCATCAAGGGCTGATTTAGCAAAATGTATTGATACATTCAATATGGGTTCATTATTTTTCGGTAGTGATTTTCCATCAACGAAAAACGATTTTTATGTTGTTACACAAAAATTCTTAGATCATATCCAAACAAAAGATAATATACGTAATTTACCAAAAATTAATAATATTGAAACATATGAGAAATATTTATATCGTGAATTATTATGGTTAGATGCAAAAGATGTATGGTGTATAAGTTTAGATCCTATATGGGGTGATTTTTATGGTGCAAAATCAGTTGGTATAAATAAACCAATACCATTTTTGGATGCATTACCAATAACTATCTGGTTACATGCAAATATGGATCCAAATACAACAATTAAAGAAAATTGTGAAAATAATGCTGATATACATGCATTAGCTTATATATCGAATTTAATTAGTTTACAATTAAATCATTATCAATATTTATTTCTATTACGTTTAATGGAAGATGTATCCGATTTAATTACATTCTTATCAATCGATTCAAATCGTATATTAAATGTTGAAAATAATAATGGTTCATTAGTAATAGGTGCAATGATACCACAATTAGAGATAACATTCGTTATGCCATCACAATGTCCTGGTAAAGAATCATCTGGTGGTGATGTTGAATCCTTCGTACCTGATACATCAAGTATTGCTGATGATAATAATACAAATATTGGTTCAATGACAACAGTATGGCAAACTAGTACATTATCAATTGCACAACAACAATTAAATGATAATAAAAAACAAATACCGAACGGTAGTAATGTTGTTGAATTAACAAGAAGCTTATCAATGGAATTCCAACAGAATGATATTAAAACTAAACCAATTCTACAACAACAACAACAAATACCACAAACCTTCACTAATATTAATATACAAAATAATTTTAATGCAAGTTTTACAACAATGAAGAAAGGCTTTACAAATCTAATGTCATCAATTGATAGTGCATTAAAATCAAGTCCAGATGATTTAAGTGATACGTTATCAATACGTAGTGATCAATCAAGTGATTCAGAAAGTTATATTGTTATCAATAATACATTAGATTCAACAGCACAACAAATTGATTTTATTGGATCTGATTTTATGTTTTATGTTAAAGAATTCTCACAAGATACAAATACTGGACCAGTTGAGATGGCTAGTGAAGTCTTAGAAGATGATAATAATACAATAACAACAACTAGTGAACATTCATTTGCTAGTAGTTGTCGACGAAAAGATTTAGTAATTATTATATTTAATATTAATTAATTTTTAATATAAATTTGATAAATTTCTAGATATCCATCTCTACATTCAAATTGAATAAAGTCGAATTCTTACAACAATCAATCGGACAATCATCTTCAATTAAATTACAAATTGGTAATATTTGTTGTGATGATTGTAGTTCAATTCCATGGGATGAATTTCAGGTAATTATTATTGAGTTTTGTTTTATTATTTTTCCGGTTCTATCCAATAATAATGACAGATTTATAAAAAAAACAACACAAAACACGATATTTGTTAACGTATGTCGTGGATAGGTTCGTTCCTACCATAACTGTTACGAATTGAATTTGATGATTTTTTTTTAATGCTAAAACAACTCTGTTCTTATACTTTCTTTTTGCATGCCTCTGAATGTTGTGTGTGGCACAGGCTAAGATGAAGGTATTGAAAATTAATCTGTAAATTTTAGAGACAAGAGATGCACGTATGTTTACGAAACAAATAAAAATTAGATAGATTACAAGTAGATTTATAAAATTTAGCATTTTTTTTAAATAACTTTATAGAGTGTGGTGGTGTAGTTTTGTAGTAATAGTCATATACAGGGCGTATTTTTTAAAGTGATCAATTCGAACAAAACTCCTAGTAGTTGGCGGGCGACTTGAATAATATTTTAAGGATTTTGAGGGGGTACCTGGGGATCACTTTAGCAAAAACAGGACCCCGTAGCTCGTTGGAAAATGAGTGAAATCAAATCTAAATTTCGAATACACAGTAAGGTTCAGGAGCCTTCTGTTTAGAGTTTTGAAATTTGTCCTTTAAGCCCTGAAAAAAAATTGAAAAGTTACAAGCCGAGATTGACGGTGAAACATTGAAACTCAAAAGTGACTCACCTCTCTGTATCGGTCGTATGCAGAACCCGATATTGGTCCGCAGAAAAAATTTACACGCTCAAAATAAACATTTTCTCATCAAAAACGCGATTAATTATTTTTTTTGTAAAAATTACTGGTCCTTAACGGTCTAGCACGAAATTTACATGTCGACAGTAAGAATAAGTGTTTTAGAATCACTGGAAAATTCTGTTATAACATCTATTAATTTTGTTTATTAAGAAAAAAAATCCTTTTTTGCGTGACTCCAATGTAAACAAATGCCTACACATAATTTATTATCTGCCTTTTTACATTAAAAATCAAAAGAAAAAGCAAAAAAAAACCGAATTCGAATCTTGATATTTGTAGAAAAACGAAAAGTACAGCTACACAAGGCCCTATTCATTAAATATAAATTCGGGGAATTCGAGAATTTTCAAGAAGGGAGGTTGTTTATATCGTTAATAAATGAGTATTTGTTGTTTAATTGGTCTTACATTTTTCCCGTTTTATTATTTTTATTTATTATTATTCTATTTTTCAAACTTTAAGATTACCTAAATTTGCGACTTTTTCAGATTTCCTACATTTCATTGAAACTAATAAAAGTCACGTACATTTATTTATTTATAG
>JAZBGW010000776.1:1133-14141 GCA_037464815.1 Mylabris variabilis | reverse complement strand
CAAATGACAAAAAATTGACATTTTTTTTAATATTATCAGTTGCTATTATTTTACTATATTATTGATGCAGTAATTTTTTCAAAAATATAGAAATGACCATTACTTGTAAAATTAATGAAGGTTCTTGTCAGTATCAAAAATTTTAAATTTCATTTCTAAATATTTTCGAAAGTGCAAAAAATAGCGTATATAACTCGGGACTAGAGTGCTTTCTTTCGTCCATTCGCACTTTAGTGCCGAGTTATACCGCTATGTTGCTCTAAAAGTAGACGGTTTGTATCAAACTCCTATTAATGATGTCTAGAGATCATTGTAGCAAAATTAGAACCTCATAGCTCATTTTTAAATTAGTTAAAAAACGCTCGTTTCTGATTATGTCGCGATTTTCAAAAACGAGGCAAACACGCAAAACGAGTTAGAATGACTCGAGAGAAAAGCGAAAAAAAATGTTGGGAGGGTTTTCGCGTCATTTTTAGCCGTTTTTCGCGTTGACCTCGTTTTTCAAAATCATGACCTTATCCAAAACGATCGTTTTTTACCAACTTACAAATGAGCTACGAGGTTCTAATTTTTCTAAAATGTTCTCCAGACATCCTCCAATAAATCCTTGAAATATTTTTTGAATCACTCGCCAATTAATCGTCTACTTTTAGAGCAACATAGCGGTATAATATACTATTATTATTATCATTGTTTTGTAATTTAATGTTGGTTGTTTCTTAAAGGGATGTTATACGGCTGTTTTGAATTGGATCATGTCACACGTAGATATTGTAATAGGAGTAGCGGTGGGATTCGGTCTATTGGAATTAATTTTAATATTTCTAGCATTTTGTTTATCAAAGTCTATCAATAGTTTTAAATAATTTTTAGAATTTGATCAAAACAATACAATAAGAACTGATCTAGTCGTACAACGAAAGCATTTATTGTTAATATTTCTATTTGTAAATCTCACTAATCACGTTTCTCATTATTTTATATACATATCTTTAATTAAAATAACTAATCAAAACAGTATTAATTAAAATTGTGCCTTTGATGATGATAGTTGGACACATTGGACCATTTTTATAAATTTTTAAAAGCACTACTTTTGCAAAAGTATACACGAATTTTTGATAATATCTACAACTATTTCCGATAGAAAGGCCAGTATTTATATATTATATTATATAAAAAAAAACAATAAATACTCTTCAATATTTGTTTAAATAGAATATTTTATTTGTATTTCACAAAACATGAAATATTTACATAAAAAAAAACACAAAAAGAAAAATATATATATATTTTATTGAGGACCCATCATACCCATCGGCATATTAACAGGATAACCAGGTTGGCCACCTTGTGGCATTTGCATAGCTGGTGATTGTATTTGTTGTACACCAGCACCACCACCAGGAGCTGGACTTGGCTGCTGTGGTTCTGATGGTAATATCAAATTCAATAATAATTCCCTTAATGCCGGAAATATTGAACATTCATTTGTTGGAAATTGTGCAAAATGTTTTAATAATTGACTGGCAGCTGCCATTCCCGGTACAGTACCAGCTTCACGTTTCTCAGCTAATTGTGTCACTTTTGTATTAATATCATACACTAGTGGTAGAACTAATGATGGTGGTTCCATATTGGTTGGATATTGTACACCGATTCTAGTGATTTGTAAAAAGAATAGAATTTTTGCTTTGTAAACCAAAACACCCGACATGCCAGTAGGTACAATCGGTGTCGCTGATGGTGGTATTCTTAACATCCATTGTACAGACCAACGCATGCCTTGTTGTTGGGCCAAACCCGGCACCAATTCTAATTTCATAATTTGTATGAAATCTTTCAGTACTTCAACCGGTACATTTAATAATGCACAAAATGTAAACATTGCCGTTGGTTTATAAGGTGGTGTTGCAGCGCGTGTATCAAAGAATTTTTCTAAAATTTGTAACTCCTCCTGTGTCCAAACATCTTTATGTTCGGGTAATGGACTAATTTTCAAATGTAAACTTTGTAAATGTTGCGCGTTTAAACCAATACGACACTGTAAAACTTCTGATACTTTAAAATGAATCACACCCAGTTCAGTATTCGGTATTGGCGTTAACTAGAAATTTATAGTTTTATTGAATTGTAAAAATATAATAGAATAACTTACATAAGCTTCATTTTGAATGAATCTTTGAAGCTGCCGGCGCATATAAACACAACCCAAAAATCGTTCTAATGGCGCCAATTCCGGTCCGGGTAAACATTGAGGGTGCATTGATGGACAACATAACGTTTCTAAAGCTTCATGTGTTAACAATGTTGGTACAGCACCAGCCCATGATCGTTGCGGTAAAACTCTTGACAAATGACTACCGGGTTTCATGTCAGATTGTGGACTGTGCATTATTGGATGGCCACCAGGTGATTGGCCAGGTCTAGCTGGTGATGGTCGGGGCATACTCGGTGATCCAGGCCAATTCGAAGCTGCCGGTGATGCCATACTTTGTGATGATGGAAATGGACTACCATCAGTATGACCTAATCATATACAACAATGAATTAGAAGAGAATTGTAAAAATTTTGAGATGTTAATTTACCAGCTTGCATAAAACTACTGACTGGCGAATGGCCAGGTAGATTTGTTGATGCCGGTCCGGGTGATGAATTCGATAAAATACCACCAGGACTTGGTAATTGTGGATTTAATGGTGAATTCGCCACTAAACCACCAGGACTAGGATGTGGCATAGGACTTGGATTTATATTTGCCGGTAATGAGGTCGGTGATGATAAATTGAATGAAGTTGCCGGACTTGACCCGAAACTTGTATGACTTGGTGGTTGATTAATGTTTGATGTATGTGGACTGGCTGGTGTATGAGGATTCGAACCGGATGGTGGTGTTAATGGTGGATGGAAACGTAAACCAGGTTCACGTGTACTAGCTGGAGATTGTGGACCTCGATGGTGTCCTAAAAATCCACCACTACCACTAGTATTACCACCTTCAACTTCCATTGAAATTGGTGATGGTGGATTATCATCTTCAGATTGTGATCGTCGTCGAAATACGGCCGTTTCATCAACGTATTTCGATAGAAACGCTTTCAAACCTTGTGTTGGTGAAAATACATCAACAACATTACTGCGATCAAATCGACTGTAAGCACCATCCCTTAATGATACTAAACCTGCACCACGGATTCTCAATTCTAAACAATACATGCCTTGATATGCTAAACGGATTAAAGTACATGATTGCGGCATTATTGTAAATGTTTGTACCGGAACTTGAGGTCTCTATAAACAAATTGTTGGATAATATTTACAAATACTGGGTGTTTTAAAACATGTTTCGTAAGATGAAACCTATGATTCTTTGGCTCTTTCTAAGAAAAAAGTTCCCAGTAACATAGGTTTTTGAAATACCGGGTGTCAAAGATTTTTTGACAATAGCTGTGTTCCAAGTAACAATTGCAAACAGTTGGAAGAGTCCGAAACTATCAGAGACATGCGCATATTCATTTTCGAGTCCAAACTGTATCCACTAAAGTGGATATGTGCATGCGTCTGATAGTTTGGGACTCTTCCAATGGTTTGCAATTGTTACTTGGAATAGAGCTAATATCTCACTAATCGTTTGATATACAGTACTCAGCTTTTGTCCACGTCATACCATTCATTTTGGTTACTTTATGAGTGCTAATTCAATTTATTTTAATATGCCAGTGGCAATAATATTAAAGTAAAACAATGCAATAGATCAGACGACTAGATTCAAAACATATTGTTACCTTATTCATGTTTTTTTACCATAAAATGTAGTTTTCTCTAAAACAGCCCAGGTTAGAACTTTTGACCAAGAGTACCTTTTTCATGGAGAAAAGAGCGACATTTCAATTTATGGTTCCAAAATTCCAATTTTCTCAGTGCTGTAGAAATTATGGGCAAGAAAACCTAGCAGAGCCCTAAAATCTTCGCTACTGGTATATTAAAATAAATTGAACTAGCACTCATAAAGTAACCAAAATGCATGGAATAACGTGGACAAAAGTTGAGTACTATATCTCAAACGGCTCCTGAGATATTGTCAAAAAACTAAAGAAAAGATTGTTTGACACCCTGTATCTTTTTTCTTAGAAAGAGCCAAAGAATCACAGGTTTCATTTTACGACACATGTTGTGAAACACCCTATATAGTTAAAATAAATACTAACAGTATTATGTACACCTAGCTGAGGTAGTGTTGATAATTTACTTATCGATATCAATGGTTCATAGGTTTCATAAAGTAGCTGTATGATTTGTGCAAGATTTCGATGTTCATTTAAATGAGCTTCTAATTGTTCTTTAATTAACGAATGTGCATTCATTGCATTATTTGATGCACCAAATGCTAATTTGAATGCCTTCTCTGTACTATTCCAATTAATTGAAACCATTGCCCCCTTTTCAGTACCATAACATAGAATTAATTTATTATAATTGTATGATTTAATACTAAACATGTTTGATAAATTGTACTTGTCTAGAAATATATAATTTTGATAAAATAGAATTTATTGTTTAAATAAATCAATTACCAATCTTGAGATATTCACTTAAATCATGAACCAATGTGTATAAATGGACAATTTGTGACCAATCGCTCAATAATGAATCGACAGTTTTTGATATTGTATCGGCTGTTGTCATGTCGTATTGAAAATAAACAGGTCGACGAGATCCTATTAATGATAATTAACCATTAATTCTTGCCAATTAATCAATAATACTTTTATTGTCACATGTCACATCACTATGCGATTTCAAAAAACTCTGTCATACAATCAAGTAACTACCGGGTGAGTCACCTAAAACGGAAAGTTCTTATGGCAACTCCCATTATTTGGCGAACGATTCGAAAAATATTTCAAGGATTTGTAGCTGGAGATCATTTTAGCAGAATTAGAACCTCGTAGCTCATGTGGAAGTTGGTCAAAAAACGCTCGTTTTGAACAAGGCTGCGAATTTCAAAAATGACTAAGAATGACTGGAAGACCCTCCACACATTGATTTTTTTCGTTTTTCGTTAGGTGATATGGATGAAAGGCGTAATAATTATCATGGGCGGATTGTAAGAAACAAACCGTATGTCTGTAGGCGAAACAGAAAGAAGAGAATGGAATTTGCCACACACTATCTAAACAGAAATTTTGAATACTGGAAAACCGTCCTATTCACTGATGAATCTAAATTTAACATGTTACAATTTGGAGAAAACCAAATGCCGAATATGACATTAAAAATCTTCGACCAACTGTGAAATTCGGTGGAGGATCACAGATGGTATGGGGATGCGTATCTGCTTTTGGGGTTAGCAATTTAGTGTTTATCGATGACAAAATGAATAAATGGGAATACTTCAATATCCTAGGCAAAGTGCAGAAAAAATGGGGATTTTAGAAGACTTTAAATTTTATACCGATAACGACCTGAAACATACGTCCTACATAGCAAACAGCTGGCTACTTTATAATTGCCCTAAAGTTCTGGAAACTCCACCTCAGTCACCAGGCATAAATATAATTAAGCATGTGTAGCACAAATTTGAAAAAAAAGATTATGCAACATTTCCAATAAAACGGACTTAAGAAATGCATTACAAGAAGCATGGTCAAATATTTCAGAGGAATTTTGTGAAAACGTGGTCCAGTCTATACCGCGACGGTTACAAGCAGTAAAATATAATCGTAGCTATCCAACCAAATACTAAAATATAAATTATATTATCTATTAATCTCAGAAAATAAACTTTTCTGTACTGTACGATTTTTACTGACCGATGATTTTTGTACTAGATTTACAAAACTGTAAAATTAACTTATTACGAATAAAACATTAGTTCTTTTGATAATACATATTAAAGAGACACATATTCAAGTACTAATTCCTATCATCATTTTATCTCATAGATACATTTACAAAATATTATAGATGAAAATGCTTCTCGCAGCGGCCTGTACGATTTTAAGTGACGTTCACTGTAATTATCAATTTCTTCCATTTTTGGGCTATTAAAGTTCCAAATTTTATCCTTTCAACTGCAATAATTTCTATATTATGAATTTTTTAATGGAACATTGCAAAATTTAAAATTTCGCTAAAAGTTCATATTCTTGAAAAACTTCCAGCGTTAGGCCATAAATTGTATTATCAAAGTCCCCTTCGATTTTATCAAACAATTTAAAAATGCAATAAAAAATATGTCATTTTATTTAAAATAAGATAGTAGGGTGTACGGGGGTTGCTAGAACAGTAGAACAATGAAAATATTTTCCAAAGGTACTTCAGGTGGCAAGATAGCTATATATACCAAATTTTAGAAACATTCATCAATTACTACTACTTTTAATGTCCCATCACTAAGACACACCCTGTAGAGAAAGAGCCACAAAGCGAAGACGAACTTCAGAAAACATCACTGCCGAAAATTGTCGCAATTTTATAAAACATATGGAAACATATTTAACTAAATGTTTAAATAAAGATATAATAGATAGTTAAATTAATAAAACAAATACATATTTTGAGTTTTAGCTGAATTTCTGATAGCTAATTAATTTTAAAAAAAATGACAAAATTAATTGAATATGTGACAAAGTCATAGATCTAGTATTTATTTTACTAGATCTATGGACAAAGTCTGTTGGAATCGCATGGTGATGTGACATAGTTTTTTTGACATGTGACAATAAAAATTTAAACTGTGAAATAAAATACCTTGTTCTTTAGGGTGCAAACTCGCCAATGGTGTTGAATAGAAAACAAATTCAATCATCCAACTTTTCAATAATCCCTTACTCAAAACTCTTATAGAAACCGATAATAATCGTTTCAATAAAGCATACCATGCAGTTGTCTTTCCAATTTGGATGGTTGGAGCTGCTAATTGTATTAGTTTTAATACTAGTCCTGTTGCATTTGCTTCGACTTGTACCCCTTGGTGGAAGACGTTTCTTCTAGTCAACTATAAAATTGAAAAAAAAATTATTTGTTTTAAATAGAAATTATAACAACAAATACGTGCCTCGTTTGCTAAGCAAACAAATGGTAAACGTTCATCACACATTGCAACAACATGTGCTAATTCAGCAATAAAATAAGCTGGTTGTTTTGAACGTCTAGCTGTTGGTTCCGTTTTAGCACCACCTTTACGTTTCAAACTACCAATTTCTGTTTGATCTATATCATTATTACCATCAATGCTGGTAAATGGACCATGTGTTGCAACGAATGTATCAAATTCAATTAATGTTTGTACTTTTAAATAGACTTTAGGTATTTCAGTTTCAATACTATCATCATCTGGATTATCTTCAATACTGGATGGTTTCACAACAGCCAGATAAAATGTACAATCAATTTCGCATGGTAGATTCTCTTTCTCTTTTAATTCAACAATTAAAACAACATTCGGATGTCGATGCAGCTTGATATACATACGATGCCGTCCGATTTTCGTTAACGGATGATCTGAATGGTGCAATAATGGCAAACGTTCATGTGCTGTTGCTGGTAAATGTTGTAAAGTTTTCTCACAACGCCGTTGTGTTATCCAAAAACGTAATTCACTAATCAACATTGTTAATTTATTATGATCACCATTTAAAGCATTATTCAAATCAGGTATTAATGGTGGATCATATTGTGGTACATGACATTGCAACATTCCTGTATGTGTATCAACCGTTATCAATAATTGTTCAGCACGTAAACACGGTTGTAATATAGCTATTGATAATATAGCTGGTGATCCTTGTAAATTACATTCAACCTCTTTTAACATTGATTGTATCTCTAATTTAACATCATTTAAACGGTTACGTGTACGTACATAAATCGTATGAACTAATAAACGTTCCATTGATAAGATTTCAGATCTTATAGCACGATCAGCTATTTCACATTCTTTATTACCTAATGATGGTACATGTAATACAGCTAATGGTCTAGCCGGATCGTGTGTATCCACTTGTACTGTTAATCTATAGCCTAATTCAGATCGTGGATCTCGATTTGTTGATTCTTTACCTTTGTTTGTTAATTCCCGCCAATAGGAAACAGTTAAATTTCTACCTGGTATATACTCATCGACGTGTATGTGATCATCTAAACGATCACGCATTAAACGTAATGTTTGCGAGTATAAAACTTCTAATTGTAATGATTGACAGAAGAAATGTAGACAATTGTAAACTTCTGTTAATGGTTGTGGATTATCAACTAAACGTGCTTGTACAAGTTGATGAATATATTGAATTTGTAGCGAATGCACTAAAGCTTTACCATCTAAAATCAATAAATTGTTGATGTTAATTAATTAAAAAAAAAAAATTAATATAAATACCGCCAGTTTCTTTATCTTCAACAAGAATATCAATTTCTAATAATCGCCATGGTATATTCGGCCCATCACCCATTACAGTCATGGACACTTCAAATTCGTGTTGTACGTGAAACGTAACACGTCCATTTTCAATTTTCAAGTTCTTCATTTGCGGTAGAAGATTACCAGTAACCAATCGGTGTTGTATCACTTGATTTAAACGCAATAATGTATTGCGTTTCTCTGTATTCGTTATAGGATCCGGTGGTACGATTTTGTCGCGTATACAAGATGGTAAACGGCCGTAGGTACCCGTTGTTAACACTTCAACAGCTGCAGGTATATGGAAATTTGGTAGACGTGCTTGTACTAATGTTTCGCGTGCCATTCGTGATAACATATCTGCAGTTTCAACAAACAACAATGATTGTTTATCCAGAAAATTCATGATGCGCTATAATAAACAGATTTATTGAAAAAAATTGACGTGATTAAGTTGATTATAATTACTGCTGATTTCTCGACTTTCGACGCACTATTTGCCCATTTAACAAGCGCCAATAATCTTACAAATAATTGTCTAGTCCGGGTAGCGAAATTGTAAATTTCAATTTTACGTTCCATATCGGTTTTACGAGGTAATCTAAAATTAGATTGTGCTTAATAGAAATTTATAAACTTTCGAAAATTGTACAATTCGGCCAAAACGGTGAGTTCATGGTATGTCCTCTGAATAATATAATCTATAAGTTTAGCCAACGAAATCATACCGCCACGGTTGCCTTCTTGGGGCCCCCCTAGACCGCCGCCCTGCGTTGCCGGGTTCGCTACGAGCGCTTGTAGCCCTTCTAACGGAACTGGAGCCATGCTTTATCAACTAAAACAAACAACCACTTTACGATACAATCGTTGGAATGTACGCAATACTTACTCAATTTTAACGAATTTCCAATTATAGAAAAGCGAGGAGACTTATCGCATTTTCTTTAAAATATTAAAAGTTCACGATTTCTAAATTTCTAGAGGTTAGGACAGATTTCTCATGTTGAACTTGTTGGGAAACCTGAGGAATCTAGTCGTCTTGTTTTGACATTTGAGGTAATTAGTGGTAAATTTGCAGTGTTGCCAATATAATAAAACAAAATGCACTAAAAGCTGGTGATTCGGGATTGGTTGGAATAAACGAGGGAAATTCGAAAATAAACCAATTTGATTTTAGACGATAATTTATTTAATTTTATTGGCATACATTTTTTTTATAATTAATAAATGACAATTAAAAAATAATTTAAATTTTCGAAACAAGTTTTTTCGTTATAAACATTTATAATAAAAATTGATTAAAATAAAGCATTATATTATCTCGATAGTAGACAAATTTACAAATGAAAACGAGGAAAATGATAATGTTAAAAATATAGTTATCCAATTTTTAACATATATGTATATAGACGTTTAGTGATTAAGCCATATATTGTAGCTACATATAAAATAAGTTAATTATATGCACATCAGTCTTTTTCATTGTTTCGCTTTCATAAAATGTGTGTTTGTGTTTATTCTTTTTACAATTTTGAAGTTTCAAAAGTAAACGTCGAGGCCGAAGCTCGAATTTGTCCACTACCCTTTATTGAATCCTGTACAGGTTCATTACTATTCATTATTTGTTTATCAAGAGTTTCATTAGAAACTTCAATAATTGTTTTATCATCTAGACTTTTTGTTATTGATTTATTATTATTATCGTTTATTGTAGATGAATGGAAAAATTGACTTCTTAAAATTGCCACTTGTGATTTTCTAGGCTTATCATCTTGTATGGTCATTTCAATAGATAAACTATCATTACTTAATGTGTCACAGATACGTTCTGATCTACATAATGTTGGTTTCGTTGTACAACGTGCACGGAAACTACAACTACTTCCTATACTAGTTTTCTCAGCTTGTGATGATGCTATAAAACTGACATTATCATCGAAACGTACACGTTCTGAATTACAGTCTTCTGTTGTTACACAGCTACACGAATCACTACCAGTTGACTGTAAATATCAATATAAAAATAATAAAATATTTGCAGCAAATTAAATAATTAATACTACTTTATAATTGAGCATAGATCCAGCTAGAGCTCTTGTTGAAGCACCACCATCATCACCAATGCTAACATTCGCCGATTCTGATAAACTACTGATACTAAAACGTTGTGCCGATACTAAATCAGCTTGTACTTCTAATCGTTGTCCAGCTGTACCACCACCAACACTACCAGCCAATGCAACAGTACTAGACGATTCACGATCTACATCCCTTAATACTTGACTACCACTAGCCATTGATAAACTGGCTTCACCAATTGATGGATTTGTTACTTTTTGATTAACAGCTTCAATAATTGATGAATTATCAGCTGTACGATTTGTAACAATTGCTGAATCTTCTGTTGATGACGATGATGATGATGATGCACCACCACAACCACCAGAACGACATAATGATACAGGTACAACACCATAAACATAGAATAATAAAATTGGTACACCGATGCCTACAGCAAGACCTGCCAGAATTGGAGAGATCACCACCTGGAAAATAATATTTTGCATTTTTAATGAAAATCGCTCCGTTTAAATAATATCGATTTGTTCGAGTAGTTGAGAGTGTGGAATTTCAGGTTAGTGTGGTTTAATAATCGCCGCCGACCAATATGACCACCACCACGCCCTTCTGTTGTCGCGTCGAGACGTAACGCACAGACGCCGTGTCCCACCAGATTTTCCAGAGCTTTTTACGGGATAACTAAACAGTTCGATGTTGTGAAACGACAACGACAGTTGTGAGTGTACTTTAATCGTCCTAAATTTTTGTTATTTAAATAAAAATCGTATATGGATGGATGATTGAATTTAGTTTTTAATTTTTTCTTCTTTTGGGGCAAATACAAAATGTCTGAAAGTGAAGAAGAAACAAGTAGTACAGCTGATTGGCCTGTAACTGAAGAATGGCTTCAAGCTGTATTGAAACAACACCATAAAGATTTGACTGAACCGTCATGTATTACAGTTTTAGATTTTTCAGTAAAACCAGGCTGTGATGCTGGTGAGAGTGTTTTAAGCGATATTTTAGCGGTTGCTGTGAAATATTGCATTAAAAATGAACCATCTACTGCCACACATAATCTCTGTTTTATTATAAAATTACTACCACAAGACCCATTTAGTCGATTCTTTGTTACTGAAGCACAATTTGATCTGAGAGAAATCAAATTCTACACACAAGTACGTTTTATTTATTACATTTTTTTTAGAAAAGTAATTGTGTAATTTTACAGGTTGTACCCGATTTGGAGAAATTTAAATCAGATAATTCATCACCGGATAATCCGGATATCCGTTTACCAATACCAAAATGTTTCTATGCTCATTATTCGGCTGGTAGTAATGACCCAGAAGAACCAATACCACCAGAATCCGTCCTAGTATTAGAAAATATAAAACCAAATGGTTATACAAGTGCAGACTTCTCAAGAGGTTTAACATTAAAACAAACAACAGCCGCTGTTGAATCAATATCGCAAATTCATGGTTTATCATTATCATTAAAAATAAAAGATGGTAAACCATTATCAGAACGTTATCCATTTCTATTTCAAACAACAAGAGCATCAGATTCTTATCAACAATTAGTTGAACGTGGTCTACCACAATTGTTGCAATTTTTAGAACAACGATCTGGTTTTGAAAATATATCAACAGCATTAAATGATTTAAGACCATATACAAAAGATATAATTGAGAATTTATTAAAACCGAAAGAACCAATGGCATTAATAACACATACAGATTTTTGGTGTAATAATTTAATGTTTCAAGAAGATGAGAATGGTTATTGTAATTGTGCAATACTTGATTGGCAAATGGTAACATACAGTCGACCAACCAATGATTTAGCATTATTGTTAATTAGTTCAGTACCAGCTGAATTAAGACGTTTACATACAGACAAATTATTAGATAATTATTGGAATGGTTTGATAGAAACATGTAAAAAATTAAATATAAATATTGAAAATGAATTAGATTATAATCGTAAACAATTAGGTGATGATTATAAACGATCACAATTATTAGCCTTACTTTTATGTATAGGTTCGGTTGATTTAGCCTTAGGTAATGCACAAATGGAAGAACGATTATTGGAATTATTACAAGATCTCTATAGTGATGGTTTACTTAATGCTGATATTGCTATAGAACAACAACAAAAATAAATTTTCTTCTATTGAAATATAAAGAAAGACTTTCAATATATAAAAATGGAGTGCTTCTATCATTTCTTATTTAGCTTAATTCAAATAATAATCCACGTGCCAACTTTCAAATGTGTTCCGTGCCAATGTAATTTTGATTTTTTCTAGTGGAAATTTATCGACATTTTAATAGAATAAACAGCACAAATTTCTCTTTTATTTACATGTAAATAAATAAATAAATAAAAATTGCATTTGAAACGTATTTTAATATATTTTCCGCTTGTATTTGTAACTATTTATAAAAGTTCATCATAGGAAAAATCTATGAAAGTTGTTTGTTTGCGTCACAGCACAACAAAGGGGCACACCAACGATCGATAGAACACAACTAGG
>JAZBGW010000775.1:10192-20739 GCA_037464815.1 Mylabris variabilis | reverse complement strand
ATTTTCAGAGATTTGCAGAGAAAATAAGTCTTTTAAAATGTTTATTCCGAGTTATTCCGAGTTATTTCGAGACTCATTTCCACCAGGGAAGTTACTTTTATTTTGTAATTTTCTATTAGTAGCAGAAGAATTTTCAAATATAATTTAACTGAGAGTAGAAAATCACCAAAAAAGACAAAAACTGGCATATGATCATCTAATGGCGCAGTTACACGGTCTGTGGTTTGCCAAACCACGGCACTGGTCTGTGCTTCGTTGTGGTCGGCCATTTCACAAACCAGTGCCACGGTCTGCAGTGGTTCGTGTTGAACAATTAAGTCTTTATTTGTGAAATAATTGAAAATATCCTCATGGGCCAGCCCAGATCATTAGAGACCAACCCGGACCATCACAGACCAACACAAACCATCACAGACCAAGACAAACCAGTCCAGACCGCTCCTTTGTTCCGCAACACTTTACCGACAATCGATGGGAAGCCAAGACCAATTCGCCCAAACCACGGACCAAGGCAAACCGACTATATTACACGGTCTGTGGTTTGTGATTTGTCCGACCAGTTCTCACAAACCACAGACCGTGTAACTGCTGCATTAAACTTTAACTGTCAGCAAGGGATGAAAACACCTTTTGATAGACCTAGTGAATCCATATCATTTAGTTTTTAAATCACTAAAACATATTGAGCCGTTGCAGGAATATTTGAAAAAACTAATTTTGTAGGGGTAACTTCAACCCCAAGTATGGACACGAATGACAAAATACACAAATGAAATGGACTGCCTATACACTATAGGTGCCAGAAATAGAAACATAGGGAAAACATTGCGTCCGCCCATCTATATACTACTTGCATATTAGTTAGAAAGAGATAGAGGGAACCTAGCTGGTCTAAAAATTTCAAACAGTAACGGCTATTACCACCCACTTTTTGCCCTTTGACCAAAAAGAATAATTTCTTTTGTACGAAATTATATATCTAAATTAACCTTCAAACTTTCTAGTTTAAAAGACAACAATAACCAGATGTTGAGGATTTGGTATCTTTGTTCGGGAAACATCCCTCTGTAAATGCATCAGACAAAGAAGGGATTATCCTCAAGATATTTATTTGCATTACAATATTCTTTTACGCAATAATATTTATTCGATTAATTCGTAATTATAACATTAATTTAGGCAAGTTTTTAATAACTTTTTTCCTGCAAAAATTAATATGGAAGTAGTATAGGTGGGCGGGACTGACGTTTTTTCTAGGTGTCTAGGAGAATAGCCCGTAGTGTATATCAGAAGAAAGAGGAGATGAAAAAAAGAAGATCGTCTTAACAAAAAAAAAAACGGTTTTTGTTTCCTGTTCAGCTCCAGATTTTGTTCCGGTTAAAATGTGGGTTTTCGGTTCAGTTAGGGTTCGAAGCCCTGCTCAAAAGCTTGTTTTACACAACCCCGCAAAGTGATCACCTTTTTCTAAAACCGATATTACATACACTTTATTCCTTATGTTTTTGATGCATTCGCCAATACGGTATATTCAGCCCATTTGCACCTACATTTGGATCGATTTCTACTTTTCCTATATACCTTCCCGCCCCTCATTTCAAAACCTAAACAACATTTCTAGATAAGAGCATGAGGCCATTTCGAAATGAATCGATTTTTGTTTATTGACAAACTACTAAAAACAAAAATTATCAATGAAACTAATAAAGTGAAGAGCAATAATTTGAATAACAAAGGCTAATTTATTCAATAGATTATTAGTTGTATTTTCCCTCTTATTTACGAGGTAGAAAAAAGCAAATATTTAAGGTCGTTTTGTATATTTAGGGAAGGAAAATAGTAAAATTGTCCCCATTCAATGGGTCAACGTCCAAGTTTGTGCATTCGATCAAGTGCAAAAGGGTGGGGCTCGTTGGAGGTGCATGGCAACAACGCAGCTACACCACCACCATCAACATCGACCTCTTCATCTCTCTCTTCTTCTTCTATACATACATACACACACGCATACACGCAGTCCTAGTGGGGAGGGTGGAAGCAACTGTTGTCATCACTGTCCCACTGCAGGCATCCAGATTTACTTTATTGTTGTTATTATTATCAATTTCCACTACGACTGACTCACTCGTTCTACCGCTTGGTCTACGCAAAGAAATAGAAGAAGAAGAAAAGTCAGTTTTGTTATTGTGTTCATCGTGTGTCTGTGTGTGTAGTGTAGTAGATCTGTTTTATTTCTTGTCCTGCTGTTTTATTCAGAAGGCGATTTAAATAGATCAAAAACTCTTGTATTTAGACGATTGTTATCAGTGTATATCAGTGTGTTGTTATATGAAATTGTGCAGTAAATATAACAAGTACGCCACTGGTCTACTGTCCTTTTCCCACAATACCCTTCGTGATTGAATTTTCCGTTTAGTTCGATCCGGGTGGTGTTGCCAGTTGCGTCGTTGTTTGTGCATTGTGTTGTCACCGTCGTTATCATTTATCAACAATATTATCAAACTTAATTCTTGTTTATTGAAGAAATATCGAGTGTTTTTTGTTTTTATGTTGATTTTATTAACAATAATTTAAAATAAAAGCGATTAAAATTAAAAGTTATTTGAATTTGTATGATGGCTACTGAAGTTGATAAAAATACACCAATGGCTGAAACAAAGGATATTAAAGAGGAAACAGAGAAAGGTGGTGGACAACAAGAGGACGCTAGTAAACAGCAAGAGAGTGGCGGTGGTGGTGATGCTACCGCCGCCGCTGCTGCAACAACAGGAGCCACAACTCCATCAACAAAAGAAGCACCACCGCCACCGAAGGCATTGGTCCACAAACAGAATTATGAGAAAGATGTTGTCTACTTGTATCAATTCTCACGTACACCATTATTGCCATCATTGTCGCCGTTTTGTCTAAAAGTCGAATGTTGGCTAAGGCTTGCCGGCATCAAATACGAGGTCAGTCTTTATTCCAAAAGAAATACGGAATTTTATCCATAAATCAATAAATATAATGAAATCTCCGGTTCGTTCGTCTGAAGAGTTGACGATGATGACTCTTGACACCACCTAATATCAAACAATAACATTGGTGAGGTCGATATACTAACGGCCTCCATTCTATTTTCTCCACACTCTCTCCAACAATGAAATATTATTGTATCTAGTTGTTTGAGTAATTTAAATATAATCATAGGCGACAATAATGGAGACAGGAAATGGACAACTTTCCAAATTGGAAAATCGATAATAGAATAGCGATTATTACCGCACATTTCTCCTCCCAAAATTCCAGTATTTCGAAGAAAAAAAAGAAATGGTACCTTTCCCATCCGGCTTAAACGGTATGATTAATGTAAGAAGCCGCATTTACGACGGACAAGGGATTTATTTACCTACATACGTTTCAAATTACGTTCTTGTCAAAAATTCGATAATTGAAACCTAATTTCGTTTGAGATAGAATAGAAAAAACGCAATAGTTTTGTTTGTTTGCCAATTATCTAGTGTAATGCATGGAATAATTTCGGTTATTTACAAAATGCACCATTCAAATGTGTAGGAGGTCATCTCAAAAAATTTAACCTTCTATGGTATTCGACGCCGGCGGGTTCGCGGCGTAAATTTTTTTTATCACCCGAGATTATTCCAAATCTTTCTTGAATTGATAATAACGATCATTATTTATAATTTATGAGGGCGGAATGTGTTGTTGTTATTTAAAAAAAAATCCAAGTTTATTGACCTGTTCTTAATCTATCCATTTGGACAGTTTCAATATAACCCTGTCGGTGGTGCATGCCTGTTTATCGTCATCTACTACTCGGTCAATTTTCTTAAATTAACTCTGATGATGCCCAATTAAGACAGGAATTCGAAATATGAACGACGACAGCGGAAGTGTATGCATAAAAGAATTTGATTGTTTATAAATATAGTCAAGGATTATTTAAAGAAAAAAGCTGATTATTATGAATAGTTAGTCGGTTGGTTGGATATGTGTTTACTGAAGATGGTGTGAAAAAATTAATTAAAAATTATGTCAGACGTGTTGAAATGCGCATTATTATGAGGCACACATACACACCTAGATACACAAACGATAAATTATTTAAATATTCATTTTAATATAGAAAATTCTAAACATTTTTTCCCCTAGAATGTCGACCACAAAATGAAATATCGTTCCAAGAAGGGCCAATTACCGTTCGTTGAGGTTAATGGTGAAGAGATTGCCGATAGTACGATCATTATCAAGGAATTATCGAAACGTTACGGTCATGATTTAGATGCTGCATTAACAATCGAACAACGCAATATTGCACATGCTACAATCTCAATGGTTGAGAATCATTTAGCATGGGTTGTAATGTGGTGGCGTACTAAACATCCTGATCAAGTACTTAAAGGGTACAAAGTTAATTTACAACATGCCCTCGGTACTAGAATACCAAATGGGATACTCAACTTTTTATTCAAATTTGCATTCGGCCGAAAGGTAAGCCAATAAACTGTTGTCTATCCGCTACCTTGCTGTCCTTTCGTTATTTATTCTTATCACGACGTCCCTTCTGTTTGTCCGCATGTAGTGTCATTTTTACATTGAAATATTGAATAATTTAGTTGTTGCAGGGCGCCAAGAAGGTGAAAGCGCAAGGTATGGGCGTGCATTCACCGGAGGAGATCACCAGTTTCGGGCAAGGCGATCTCAAAGTCCTCTCCGATATGCTGTCCGACAAGCCATTCTTCTTCGGCGATGAACCAACTACTGTATATACATTTAATTCGATTATAATTATTTTGTAATTAAATATATATTTTTTTACAGTTGGATGTTGTTGTGTTTGCTCAATTAGCACAAATCTATTTCATTGATAAAGAAGTCAGTTATGCATTACGCGATTATATGTTGGAATCTTGTCCAAATCTGGTTGGATTAGTGAATCGTATGAAGGAGCGTTGTTTCCCCGATTGGGATGATATCTGTACAACATTGGATTTAAATTCACATCTACCAAAACCGGCTGCTGAAGAATCGAAAGACAATAAAGAATCACACGATGATGAGAAAGAAGGCGATAAAGAGAAAGAACCCGATGATAAAGATATTGAAAAAGAGAAAGTAATAATGGAATTAATTAAAATCAATTAGATTGTTAATTATTTCATGCTTTTTATAGGTTGAAGAAAAAGATAAAGAAAAAGAGATGGAGGAGAATAAGGAAAAAGAAAAGAAATGAAGAGGTGGAAATGTCGGCGGTTACGTTCATCTATCTTCTAACTCCTCCGCGATTACGTAGTGTTTTGTTTTTTAATTTCTCTCATATATGATATTTTATAGTTTTTTATTTTTCAAACTTTCCAATAATGTGCAACTTTAATTATAATCAATTTGTTACTAAAGGAAATTTGTGTAAACTTCTTGAATCCATCCTATTTTAAACGAAGAAAACGGTATTGACTGTCTTCGATTTTAAATCAAAATCCAATTAATACTCAATTCAATCAAATTTCCTTTAGGTGGATTTTCGTCTAGTGTTCCAATTTTAAATTAGTCCCCCAACGTGTAGCCGATGAATATTTGTATACTCGAGTGTGTTGTTCATGTTGTTTCTTGCTTCTAGGCACGAAACTGGCTTTAATCAAGAATTTGTGAAGAGACTCATACAAATATTCATCGTTATTAGTATTTATTTTTTGGAATTGATTGTGTTTTGTACACTCTAATGGACACACTTTGTGTTTATAAAAAAATCTAGAAGTAATTTGTATAAACGACAAATGATATTATAGATCAAACTTTCTACATTCTCTTCTATCTGTTTCTCTGAGCATATAGAGACTTAAAACAATATTAAAACATGTAACATCACAACGATTAAGTTAGTTGTAACGTGCTTTAATATCGTTTTTAGGTCTCTTTTGAGTATGCGATTTTCTGTAAACGAAGAAACTCGTATCAATTTCTACTATATTTGTTAGTGCAGTCTTTATGTAATAATAATAATAATAATAACGATATTGTATAAGAATTATTAATCCAGTTAGTAGTGCGCATTTATTCTCTCATTCATTGTATTATCCATTCCACGAATTTTCAATGTTTGAAATAGTTAAAGTCAAAAAAAAAGAAATGGAACAGCATCACATAGGAATCTTATAATGTATTTGTAGACTTTTGTATTTTTTTAAAGGCGACCATTTTTTTATACCAAAAAAGGAATACTTAATTCTCATTTTGTTTCGTTCGAATTATACAACAATTAAAACGAGAACAACGCTCAAAAGGCATGTTTTATAAATAATTAAAAAAAAAATTGTAATGATAATATGTATATGGCTAGTTTTAAATTGCATTACCAGAAAACGTTCTTTATTATTATAATATTAATATACTCTATATTTGTGTTGTATACAGTTTTTTCTTAAATAAACATGTATTTTAAGTTTTTAATTCAATTTGTTTTGCGTAAATCGACCGGTTCACAAGATTCTTTCATAATGTTTTTCCTCTATGCTCTAAGGCTGAGGTCACACCAAATTAGACACAAACAAAACACGACTAAGTATTGAATGAAACGTAAATGAACTGATTGTGAGTAGCCTTCACCAATTTAGTCATATGCCTGACTAATCGTGTTTGAGTGTTTCGTGCACCAATTTACACATGAAACAATTAACTAACCCAGACGGGAAGCGACGTAGTCAAAACAAAGACATTCAGTCGAAACACTTAGACAAGTATATAGGGAGTACAATGTGATCACACACACCAATCTAGACAAGTCAATCAGGCAAAAAAACAAGGCAAAACGTGTCTGGTGTTGTTTCATTTAGTCGAGCCTGTTTAGATGTAAGCAAGCCATACGAAATTAGACGTTTTGTTTGACTAAGCTTGACTAAAGAAAAGCCCACACCTCATCAGGCAGATAGAACAAAGTTTTTGTCTGACTGACTAATTTGATGTGGCTTCGGCCTATCACGATAGTTTAACAAAATGATAAAAAGATAAAAGCATAGACATACAATAATCCGACTGTTTTATTATTAAGACTTGAACTACATTTGTTACATTCACATTTATTATAAACAAAATTGACTGCAATATTTTATATAAAAATGGTTAAGAAGATTCATGACTATTTTATATTGAGAAATAGAATAAATTACGATTTCATTATAGTTTTGCGGGTAAATTAGAGGTGTGGTAAATGTCTACCACTTTTTGCAGTATTCACCATCAATTTAAACAAACATAAAATACTTAAGCTACTTGTAATTAATAATAAAAAAATTATGTCAAAATAGAAAATTGTAATGGACAAAATTCTACATACATCTAAAATAAATTGAAAAAAAAAATCATAATTAATTACTTATGGAATTATACATTAGAAATTTATTTTTTAGCTTTCTTTGACTTCGGACAGGCACCATTTTTAACTCCACCAGTTACAGTAGAAGAAGAAGCAGCAGCAGCAGTAGTACGACGAGTTACACGTGGTGAATTAGTTACAGATTGTTCTGTTTCTTGTTGCTGTTCTTGTTGATTATTATCACCATTGTTATTACCTTCTTCTCCTGTACCACCACTTACATCCTTTTTAATTTCCTCATCAACTTCTTGCTGTTGTTGTTCAGTGGAATTCCCTTCATTATTCTGTTGTGTTTCTTCAATATTTTCACCAGATTCAACAGTTTTATCGGCAGCTTCTTCACCGTCATTACACGCTTCTTCAGGATCATACATCTCTTGATCTTTACCATTTAGTGTTGATTCATTCGTTTCTGTTGTTTCATTGAGATTTTTATTATCACCGCCAGCATCACCACCACCACTTTCATTATTATCACCACCTTCTGCTCCCCCTTCGTCATCTTGATCTTCACGTTTACGTTTTCTAGATTCAGCTTCAGCCGCTGCAGCAGCCGCAGCTGCTTCTTCGGTTTGTTTTTTATATTTACGTTTGATTGCATCAATGAATGAATAATAATGATTTTCAGTTTTCAAATGTGCCTATTGTTTTTTTTAAATGTTTATTAAAATAAAAGTTTATGTATAGAAAAAATAAAAAAATAGATATTACCTGAGCAAGTTCTTCAGTTGTAAAACTTCTATGACAAATCTCACACATGAAACCAGTAAATGGTTTGATTGTTTGTGTTCCCAATGGACGATTCTTTTTATGTGCCGGTATGCGATTTTGTAAATTATTTAAATCATCGTTCAATTCTAGTATAGGATGTTCATCTTCAATTTCCATACACTCTTCTAGTAATGGCTCCAAATCGATTTCTAAATCATCCTCAATAATCTCTCCATCTAACAAAAGAACACAATGAAATTGTTTTTAGCGAATGAAAAATTACTACTAGTACAATTACCTGTACCACCAGTAGTCTTCTTTAAATGCTCATTTAATTGTCTCAAATGTTCAGGCGTAAGACGATGTTCAATCCAATCCATACGTGATGGGAATTCTTTATTACAGAATACACAGCTTGGATGAAGGAAACGTTTGAGACGTTGATGTCCAGCAGTTCTAAATAAACATCAATGTCAATTTTAATGTTTATACCAAAATATTAAAATAAACATACTTGCGATGTGCAATAATTTTTCCAAGGAATTTCAAATCGCACATATTACAATGGCTCTCAGATTGTGAATCCTGATATTTACGACTATATTTATTTTTACTTAAACGATGCATACGATTCAATTCAATTAATTTCTTCTCTTCAACTAAACGCATATTTTCACGTAAAATATTCACAACAATATGGAAACTCTCTTCCATACTTTGTAACATTTGCTTATGGGCACGCCCTAAATAAAACAAAGCCCGGCTACAATTTTGTAACAAATTAAAAATGGATGATAACAATTTACCTCTTACATGTTTTTGGAATGATTCCCCATCCCACATATTTTTATTACATACATGACAACGTAATAATTTCGATGGTATACCATGGTATTTCCCATCTGCACTACTACCACCACCTTGTTCTTGTTTTCTATCATCTTGATCTTGATCACCACCATCGTCATCACCAATTTCTTCCTCTTTCTTGATATTTTCAGTTGTCTCATTTTGTTCTTCTTCAGCAGCAGCAGCAGCAGCAGCAGCAGCAACACCACCACCACTTCGGTTTTCATCATTTTCTTCTCCACCAACATTCGGTTCAGTTTTAGTATTTTCATTTGATTGTTCCTCATTTGTTTGTGGTTCATTTTTAGGTTTCTCATTGGATTTTATATTTTTCGATGGTGTAGATTGTCTGTTCTTGTTATCACCACCACCACCACCGCCGCCGCTTCCACGTCCACCAAATGAATTCCGTTGACGATTAGGTCCACCACGACCTGAATCCATTTGGCGCCACCCTCCATTTCGACTCTAATAATTTTGTTTAATAATTTCCCTTTCCTTTTAGAATTTTATAAATTTAAAGCATTAAAATAAAATATTCCTTAATTATTTATTGACTCTTTCTGAAATTTTGTCGGTTCTTTTTCTATCTCTTTGATTATACATAAAAATATGAAATATTTCCCCCTTTATTGTTTTGAAAATAGAATAGAAATTAAATTAAATAATTAAACAAATAAAAAAAACAACACCATCAACAGAATATTTAGAATGACAACAAAGCACCAGGAATTGTTTCTATTGTTTTACCTAATTCTACAAATACATACAGTATAAAATTACAATAAACTTGAAGAAATATTTCAAAATCACAAAGTACACAACAATAATAAATGATGATGAATGAATAATAATAATAAACAATAAATTTTGTGTACTTTTTGGGAATTTTATCTTCATTTAGGAAAAGAAAATCATCCATCCTTGATTAGAAGAATGAATTTCGTAAAAATGATCAATTGATGACAATCAAGAATTAGATAATTTGTTAATTAGTACTACAATAATTAGCCTAGCCCTTTTTATTGAATATTTAGATAAAACTTTTTGTGCAGTTAAAATAACAATGACCAGATCTCATCAATGAATAATTAAAAAAGCCACAAATAATGATGACTTTCAACCAAAATCATCATTCATAGAATAATAATAAACAACAATCGGACTGTATTTCATATAAAATAGTACAATTATGGGCTAGTGCTAAATTTATTGATCTCAAATCAATCAATCAATAGATAAATATAAGAGATTAAAATCTAGTTTTTTATAGATACAATACACCTACTATAGGTATATGTATGTATATAAATATGTATATAAAGATTGGATAAGAAATTATTTAAAAAAAAATTAAAATAACTCATACCTTGTAGGGCTCATTTCGTCTAAAATCAGATCGACCTCGGTTGCCAAACCGATTAAAGGAATCACGATTATCTTGATGAGAGAAAGCAGGAGACGTATTCAAAGAAAGTAAAGATGGTGGATTTGTCAATTGTTGCTGTTGTTGTTGTTGTGGTTGCAATAAGTTGGTTAATGCTAGAGCAAGTTGTTGAGGATTTGATGCTAAATGATTTAATAATCCACCTCCAGTACCGGCGGCAGCGGCAGCACCACC
>JAZBGW010000774.1:0-12302 GCA_037464815.1 Mylabris variabilis | reverse complement strand
ACCACCACAAATTGATCGAGATGGTGATCTTGTATTAATGAGAAAATCATCATTCAATCAAAAGAAAATTGGTACAATTGAAATCGAACATAGTAAAAGTACTATTTTAGGATTAGTTGGTTTACAAATATGGCGTGGTGCATTATTATTAGCCGATTGGTTAATTTACAATGGGAATAAATTGAAAAAAGACGATTATATATTAGAATTAGGATCAGGTGTTGGTCTCACCAGCATAGTTGCAGCAATGTTTTCACCTGTTCTCTGTACAGGTAATACATAAATTATTTGGCTATAATTACCAACTATTTTAAGGGGAAGTCGGAGACATTTGTCCACAGATTATATATTATAAGTGGTCTGTGCATTTGTCGAAACTGGTCAATTTTGAAACAGCAATTACTCGTTTTTTTGAGATAATGTCAAAAATTGACGTGCGTTGGATAGAGCATTTCAAGGTGCATGCTCTAAAGCTTTCTATTTTGGAAAAATGTGATAAAATTCTGAATGGCAGAGAAAACTCTTTAAACCTGTTTTTTTCGTAAATTTTCCTTCATAACTGACTAAAACTTAGCCAATATTATTAGTTTTGTTAGTTTTCCGATAACTGAAAAAAATAAAAATTTTCCCAACAGTGATGCCATTCATAATTTTCAAAATAGAAAATCATATTCTCGAACTTGGAAAGGCCATATGAAAGCCAAAGACATGAAGCTCGCTTAAAATCGAATTTGGAAAATTAAGTGAGTTTCAGGGAAGGTTTGTACGCCTATTATTTACAAGTGTTAAAGTTGAGTAATTTGCCTCTTGATTGGTATGAAAATATCGAAAATTTTATGTACTTTACGACCATATCGTTACACGTGAAAAATATTTTGAAAATCTGCCTGGAAATTCGATTTTCAATAAACGCTGTTTGTGTTGCTATGCGCTTTGTACACTAAATCACAACAACATTAACAACAACCACACAAATATGATAATAACAACACAAACATGGTCTATTGAAAATCAAATTTCCAGGCAGATTTTAAAAATATTTTGGATTATAACGATAAGGTTGTGAAGTACGTAAAATTTCCAATATTTTCATACCAATCAAGAGGCAAATTAATTTTAATTCTTGTAAAAAATAGGTGAGAAAGGGGTTCAAATTTTTGGCCTGAAATTCATTCAATTTTCAAAATCCGATTTTAAGCGAGCTTCATGACCTCGAGTTCCACAAAATTAACTTTCTAAATCCGAGAGTATGATTTCCTATTTTGAAAATTATGCATGACATCATTGCTGGAATTTTTTTAAAACTTTCTTCAGTTATCGGAAAACTAACAAACACATCGGGAAAATTATTACATATCGGAAAAACTCTTTCAATTTGCTATCTAAATGAATTGATAAATGTTGAAAATCGACAATATTGGCTAAGTTTTAGCTAGTTATGAAGGAAAATCTACGAAAAGAACAGGGTCCAAGAGTTTTCTCTGCCAATCATAATTTTATCATACTTTTTCAAAATAGAAAACTTTAGGGCATGCAGCTTGAAATGCTGTATCCAACGCACGTCAATTTTTGACAATATCTTATAAAAGAAGCGAGTAATCGTTGTTTGAAAATTGACTGTTTTCGCACGCCGAATCGACAAATATCTCCGACTTCCCCTTAACAGATATCGATAGAGGTGACTTATTGAAACTCATCGAAAGTAATGTTATGAGAAATAAACGCCTGATAAAACATCCAATAAATGTATTAGAATTAGATTTTACATCACCAAATCTACCAGCAGCAATCGAAAGGGTATTACCACAAACTCCAATTATTATAGCAGCCGATGGTGAGCTCTACCTATCAAACAAATTTAATAATTCTTCTATATAATAATTTTTCTATAAATTTTAGTTGTATACGATGATGAGATAACTGCAGCATTCATTGGAACTGTTAAAAAACTACTTTCAATACCACCGAAACGTTCAATCTATGTTGCTTTGGAGAAACGTTACGTATTTACAATAGCTGATTGTGATTCAGTTGCACCATGTTATGAATATTATTTAGAATGTCTTCGACAATTAGATAATGTTGGTATTGAAGAAATTCCACTAGATTTTCCACAATATTTTATTTATGAACGGATAAAAGAATTAGTTTTATGGAAAATATCATCTAAATTTAATTAAATAAATTTAGATTAGATACAGCTGTTTTTTTTTTGTTTTTAATTTAATTTAAATTAAAACAAACACACGTTATTCACTTTGTGGCCCATCTTTACTAAATGATCCTGTCTCATCTCTTTATTGCGTAATTGTTGCTCTTCTTCCCTTTTAATCGGTTCCATTGATTCACCTGAAAAACAAATCCTTACAATATTTTTACAATTTTTCTACAATATCGGACCTTACAAAGTTCATTGTTTCTGTTGAATTGCAGTACTGTAACTTGATTTGTAAACTTGATGGATTTCGTTTTTTTGGGGTAATACAACTATTAAAGTATTGTAGATTACTAAAAAAAAATTATAAATCATTTTATTACCTCTGCATTGTAGTCAAACGATGAACCGGCTATTGACGTTTCATCCAAATTGTGTAAATTTGCATTTTCAGTAACAGTACTGGTTTGTGGATGATTTTGTTCATCTTCAGTTCTTAAAGATAAGTCTTTAGTTTGTTCTAAAATTTGATTTTCCAACTAGCATAAAATATAAAAATTTGTAAATTTTTGAACGACATTTAAATTGGAAATGTAGAATTTATGTAAAATTCAAATACCTTACTCTCACTATCAGTTTCGTCTTTATTATTCAAGATTTTATTGTTTCCCTTACGTGAAAGTAGATTATCTTCAGATTTGGCACTTTTGCGAAATCGATATTTGGACTTGCATGATTTAACTTTCGGTATTTCTACAATAATAAAATAATAAGCAAAAACAAGAAGTGGAGGAAAAAATTATAATTGTAATATTTTTGAAAACTCACCGGATTTCTTCAATTTATTCCGTTTTTTATTTTTCTTGGTAATTTCAATATTTGATGATATACCAGACATTTTGATAGAAACTTACTCCAATATATTACTATAATTTATAATATTATCTATGGCGACACAAATACGCAATTTTTGTAAAATATTTTATTTTTTGTTTTGTTTCCTCAAAAAACAAATTCAACTACTACAATATAATCAAAATGATAAGAGCAAAAAAACAGAGACGTTCAATTTAGAATAAAAAGCCGACAAAATATATTCGTTTGTCATTATAAAAATTAATAATAAATGTAAATGTACAAAAAAAAACTTATACATCTATATATACATAAATACAGAATAATTTAAAGACAAGAAATAGGAAAAACAATAGGTGTTCAGTTATTATAAATAAACGTTTCGTTTGCTAACGTAAAGTAGCATTTTGATGAACACATAAATCTTCAACATCTTTTGTTGTTTTATTTTATCAACAAATTTTGGTCAGGCTTAATAAATTTCATTCTTTTCAAACATCTTCCATATACGTATTAGTTCAAATTATTTCAACCTTAACAACCATAAAGGTACTCTTGTATTATTGGAAAACATAGAGGGTGTACAGGGTGGACCAAATTCGATGCAACTATAGGCTATCTCGGTAACCAGAAGACATAGAAAAAAACTAATGGCACAATACCGATCTACTTTTTTCCGACTAACTCAATGGTAAAAAGAAAAGTGAGCTATCTTCTTTTGTTTTCGAGTAATAAGCAAAATGTGGATGTTTTGTGATTTTGGAAACCGCTTCTATCTTGAACACTATCACAGATATAAAAAACCAATAGTACGTTCTACAAGCACTTTTTGAAATAGAATCGAATGGTGTATTTGGTTTTTTGATTATCTTGATAATTTCGGAGTTATGATATAAAGTTGTCTTTTTTTAAATACCAACTATATTTGAAAATAAGATGAGCAAAGAGCTAATTTTTTGCTGATTTCACAAATATATATATGTTTAGTTTTATCTTAAGAAGATATATAATTTTTTAATTATTTATAATGAGGCTTCTTAAATTTAAAGTCAAAGTTGGCTATGATAATTTAATTGTGAACGTACCACAGAACTATCAACCAATAGTTTGACATTTGAGCTTATGTATATAGATATAAAGCAAATGTATCAAAAATTGTGGTACGTTCACAATTAAATTACCATAGCCAACTTTGACTTCAATGTAAAAAAAAGTATCTTGATTTTAAGTGTATTGAAACACCGTCGTTAAAAAAAATAGAAAAAAATGCCATATATGGAGAATATTGACAACTTTTCCTGTTTAACAATAATATTAAGACGACTATGGCCGCCTTGATATATCTAAATACACATACAATTTTTCCAATAATTAATAAGGCCACAATTATATATACAGGGTGATTCAAATTCGGGTCTATTCATGCATGCATCTCGGAAACGGTAAGAGATACGAAGTTGGTTAAATTGGGGCAAAGTTGCCTAATCAGGAGGCCAATATAACGGGCCAAACAAATCAAGGATAACTTAATTGGTTTTCGAAATATTTGAAAATAATGAAAATTTCCGAAATACGATTTTTTTAGCCTTATTTGAGGAGATATTGAGAAAAGAACAGCACATCTCCATTGCAACGTTTCAGCCACCAGCTGATAGAGCATACAGATTTCAGGACAGTAACCAACATTTTTTTTAAATGGTAGTAAATGAATAAAATCAATTTGAAAACCTCTAAATGAAAATATTCAAAGAGCATTTTTTTGAACAAAACATTCGGATTTGATTTAAACAGAAACAGCATAGTATCTAGAACCATGTAGACCTTCCAAAAATTAAAAAATACAAGTCATTTTAGTGCATTTTATCGAAAATCTGTTTGCACTATCACATAGTGGCTGAAAAGTAGCAATGGAGATGTGCTACTCTTTTCTAAATATCTTCTCAAATAAGGATAAAAAAATAAATAAAATCGATTTCCGAAATTTGCTTTATTTCCAAATATTTAGAAAACCATTTAAGTTATCCTTGATTTGTTTGGCCCGTTATATTGGCCTCCTGATTAGGCAACTTTGCCCTAATTTAACCAACTTTTAGTATCTCTTACCGATTCCGAGATCCCCATGCATAGACCCGAATTTGAATCACCCTGTATATTTAAAATCAGAAAAAAGTATCTTTCTGACGATCTAACTTTTAAATATAGTTTGTGCTTAAAAAAACAACTGTATGTCATAATTCTGAAATTATCAAGATAATCAAAAAACAAAACACACCACTAAATTATACTTTAAAAAGTGCCTGCAGAAGGCACTATTGGTTTTCTTGTATCTATAATAGTATTCAAGATATTTGCTTATTACTCGAAAACAAAAGAGGATGACTAACTTTTGTTTTTACTAATAAACTAGCCGGAAAAAAGTCGATCGGTATTGTGCCATTAGTTTTTCTTTATGTCTTCTGGTTACCGAGATAGCCTATAATTGCGTCGAATTTAGTTCACCCTCTTCAACGCAATTTCACCTGGCAGTTGGCCATACCTTTACTTACATAGGATCATACAGTGAAAACCGTTTATAACGACATATTGGTTTTAACGACAAAAAGAAATGTTCCGGCTGAATACCATAAAAAAGATTACCTATTATTACGCCTATCTGTTATTACGACCAGGCTTGGCCGGTCCCTTCAATGTCGTTATAAGTGTTATAACCGATTTCTACTGTAGTTTGGTTCGGCTAGAAGGCGAAATAGAGTTGTACGTTGTACACCATGTATAAGCTTAAAAAAATTATTGAATTTGCAGGTACTAGAATAATGGAACACATAAGAAATTAGTGAAGATATTAATAAGTTGGTGTAGAACTTAAGCAACTAAATTAACAGTTATCGTAAAAATAAGAACACATAAAATCTTAAATTAAATAGATTTCAAAGAACCGACTTTTTTTAGTAAATAATAATCGTTATTATAAATATTATACACTTACTCGACGTACAAACTTGTACATTCTTACTGCATATTTCAATATAAAAAAGACGATTACGTAATTATACTAACAAAATATAAGCCTTTTTAGTGTTGTCGTAAGCTACACTTAAAATCACTCATACAATCTATCCCTGAGATTGAATAAGTGGTCCTCAATTACAACAAATCCATTAACACGAAACTTTAAAAGAGGCAATACTTTGGATAATTGAAAATTGATTAAAGAAAATTTGATTTTCTATTTATTCACACACATACCATCGAAGATACGACTCTAATTTTTATGTACATAAAAATAAATTAAAAAAATTATTAAAATGTTTGAGGCAAACAAACAAAATAGAGCAAACGTAACTTATAGTTGTTAAGGCTTATGTAAGTAACAAATTTTGAAATTAATTTAAAAAAAGGGGGTAAATATAACAATAATACGTAATAGTAATAGAAAATGCATAACAAAATTTGACTAGAAGGCCAATTTTGTTTTAAGGCAGTGCATTTTCCTGAACATAATATCAAGTCAGAAATTTTTTGCATTAGTTTTCCTACCATTGGAAGTTTTACTAGTACTAGGCTTATCACTGAATGTTGTTATTGTTGTTGTTGTTATTACAGCTGTGGTTGTTGCTTGTGTTGTTGTTGATGATGTTATTGTCGTTGAATTATTATTGATTTTCGACCAATTCTCAATTTGTGCTTGTCTCGATTTTTTCAATACAGTACTGATAGCACCCGTTTCGCATGCCATCTCTTGTAATTTTTGTATTGTTGTATATAAACATACAGCACTAATTAAACCAAAATCAAATAAACTAGTCAAATGTAAAACGAAATTTTTATATAAATTCTTCATTAATAATTCTTTGCCTTTATGTTGTACAAACATTTGACAGGCTAATGGTATTTGACAATCACCAACAAAACCATATTTCATAACATGTAAATTCCACATTTTCATCAATTCTTTCTCACCTTCATTAACATCAGTAAATTCATCAATCATCATCATTGTTTTATTCCGTAACCATTCTGGATCATTTTCACCTTCTGAATCTATATCCATCTCTTTTGGATAAATTGGTAGACATGTTGTTGTATGATGATATAAACGATTATGGCCGGTGATGAATGGACGTTGTCCATCGTACTCACAATCATCTAATTCTAAAAATTCGGATAGACTTGGTTTTGGACGTTTCGGATGACATACTAAAATATGTGTTACACTAGCACGACGTACAGGACCATTACGTGAAAATGCACATACAGTTGGTTGTAATATTAAATCATGCGGTGATCCTGTATATGTACCATCATATAATTCATTTATTGCCACATCGATACGTGCACCAACCGATATCGGTACATATGTAAATGTAAATCTTGAATGGCATAATTTTAAATGTTTTAACAATGTATATAATTGATCTGAATTTATACTACACCATGGACAATGTAAATCTTCACATGCTTCAGTCTGTTGGCGGGAATTGTTGTTATAAACAAATTGATATACAATCTGGAGTTTATCTTTTATATCACCATTTAAATCTTTACTATTACCATTATTACAATTATTATTACTATTCATATTATTATTATTATTGTGATTAACAATAGGTATATTCTCTTTATTTTCATATAACGGATACGGTTTGGGACGATCCACAATTTTAGCACACGCCTCAGATGACCAATTCAATTTAAATTTTAAAATTGCATTATCAGCCATCATCATATTAATATTATCACAATTTTCGATAATATCCTGACCATTCTCCCAACTTGAATGTTTCTTTGGTGAACTTTTCGTTAACGACGTAAAATCTTGTAAAACAACATCATAATCACCATCAGCTAAATAACAACGATTATGTTTATCATAAACTGTTAATTCAGCAGCGTAAATTTTTGATTTTATTGTTGAATCTAAATTATTATTTGATTTGCGTTTCTTTAATGCTGGCTCATCTTCATCTATTAAATTATTATTATTACAACGATTGTTATCTGATAGGATTTTAACACGAAATAGAAATATGTATGATTTAGCTAATGGTCCATTTGATGGATTAAAAGATTCCGTTGATATACTCAATGTTGGTGCTGTTTGTGGTAAATGTTGATCATCTGGATTTACTGGTATTTCAACACTACCTAAAGATATTTGCATACTAGGTGCTGAACTTTCTTTACGTTTCTTATGGCTAATCTTCAATAGAACCGTTTCAACTTGTGCTATACGTGGTGATGGTGGTGGTGGTGTTGTCGTTATTACCGATGATGTTGATGATGATAATGTTGGTGATACAGGTGGTGTATTGTTATTATTATTATTATAATGATTATCAAAACTTTTATCAGTAAAACCTAGAAATGTGATATTAATATAACCTGGTTGTATCGTGGAATGATCCTGTTTAGCTACGACTTTCTCTAATATTGAATCAACTTTGAAATGTTGCCGTGATTTATGACTTCTCGACATACGATATCTCATATATGTTAATGTACGATTTAAAAAAATTGGCTAAACACATAATAACGAAAAAAAGAAAAAAACAAAATTATGTTATAATATTATTAGAAATCTTATTGATATACATACCGAACACATGTTTCTTGTACGTAAATATCGATAAATTTGTGTTGGTTCTGTTAGAAAAATTCAACAAAAAGAACAATAAATATAACCTTTTCCCTACTGTAAATTAACAATAAAATAAAGCTTACTTTCAAAAGCCTGCAAGAATAATTCATGATCGGCTTGTATATGATCGATTCTTGGATTTTTCGTTGAGTCAATATCCTTATCACGTTTCTTTGGTGGCATTTTATATTCTAATCTAAATTATATTTATAACAACAATTAACCCGCGAACTGGAACAAGTATTGGCGTTATCAAATATTTAGTTGTCTTTTCTTCTTTTTGTTTGCAAAAGCCCCCTATTGTCAAAAATTCATTATATATTTGTTATCTTTATCAAACACAACAATACCGTATATGTCGATTCGTAAAAATAACCTACAATTATATAGATAGCGCCACAACAATCATGTCGATAAGACAGATCACCACATTAACGATATAATCACTCTGATAGTCTTTTAAACTTAAGGTGCGTTCAGATCGTTATCGTAAATATAAAGCCAGTTACACATTGGTTTAGTAAAAAATAAATAAAAGCTTTGCAAAATTTATTAAATGTTTCATATAAAGTTTAATATAGACGAATAATCCGGGAATGCGCTTAGAGTTGACCGACTTCATACAAATAGGCTCCCAACAATTTAGTCTGAAATATATATGTTAATAATAAATAATAAAAAATAGTCCGTTCTACTCAAGGCTGGATAATTTTCAGGGCATTTCTTTTCGCATTTTTTCCAGAATACAGTAGGATAAAAATCAATGTTACGAAAATGAAACGCTACAAAGCTATCCAGTCTTGCACAGATTAATTAACGTTACCCCTTCGATGTAATTTCTGATATCGATTTTTTCGTTTTGTGAATGTGCCCCATCATCACCTGCTCCAACTGGTAATAAAATCACATTTTTTCCAGTAGCTTGTTGTAATGTTAATGTAACAGGAATTGAACCACCTTCACGTGTTAAATCCGGATCAACTTTATAAACATGTTTCGTTGCCTTTATACCAGCTGTATAATGTGGATGATTTGGATCTTCAGTCCATGGATGGCCACCATCAATCATATATGCTTTCATTTTATTTGGACTATCATATTCACTCCATTTTTGATTAATATAATCAACAACGTACTTTTCAATTTGTTCTGGTTGCTGATTTGGTACAATCCGTATAGAGAATTTACCAATAACTTTAGCTGGTATAACAGTTTTAGCACCTGGTTCAGCGAAAGCACCTTCAATACCATGAATTGATAAGGATGGATAACGCCAACGGTGCATCAATATAGCTTCCTTTTTCTCATCGTGTAATAATCGATTACAACCAATATCACCGCGATATTCATCGACGCTGAAATCGATCTTTTCATAAATCGAATTTTCATTGGGAGCCAATGGTGCTACTTCATCGTACAGACCAGTTACGAGAATTTTGCCGGTTTTATCAACAAGTGTACTGAGTAGATAAACCAAATCGGTCATGGCTTCATGTCTAAAAGATTACAATTATCAATTGTTTCATATATCGGGTGAATTATCTAAAACGAAAAGTTCTAATGACAACTCCCATTATTTGGCGAGCGATTCGAAAATTTTTTTAAGAATTTGTAGGGTGGTACCTGGAGATTATTTTAGCAGAATTAGAACCTCGTAGCTCCTTTGGAAGTTGGTCAAAAACGTTCGTTTTGAACAAGGCTGCGATTTTCAAAAACGAGCTAAGCATGTAAAACGAATAAGAATGACTCGAGAATCCTTCCAACATTGATTTCTTTTATTTTTCTCCATTGCATTCTAGAAAAAATGTGAACCATTCCCACCTGTTCTACAGATAAAATGGAGAAAAACGAAAAAAAAAATATTGGAAGGATTCTAGAGTGATTCTAAGTCGTTTAGCGTGTTTAGTTTGTTTTTGAAAGTCGCAACATCGTCAGAAACGAGCGTTTTTTGACCAACTTCCAAATGAGCTACAAAGTTCTAATTTTGCTAAAACGTTCTCTAGGGACCCTCCTATGAATCCTTGAAATATTTTTCGATTCACTCGCCAGATAATTGGAGTTCCCATAAGAACTTTTCGTTTTAGGTGACACAGCCGGTAGGTCAATTAAAAATGAAACTTACACGGTGCCCCCGAAAACACCACTATGTAGATCTTTCTTGGCACATTCCACTTCAATATAAAAATAACAAACACCTCTTAAACCGTATGTAATACAAGGTTTGTTTTTACCTAACCAATAATTATCAGAAATGCAAACATAATCAACACCTGATAAGAACTTATCTTTTTCATGAAATAACAATTCACTTAAGCCTTCACTGCCAGACTCTTCCATTCCTTCAAATATAAATTTAACATTAACCGGTATATCAATCTTTAATTGTTGATAAGTTTCGATGGCATGCAACCAACATAGGACTGGTCCTTTATCATCAGATGCACCACGTCCATGCAATTTTCCATTTTTTTCGGTTAATTCAAACGGTTTTGTATCCCAACCATCTTCAAATAATGCCGGTTGTACGTCCAAATGGCCGTAAATACAGACAGTTTTCTTTTTTGGATCTTTACCCAATATACCAAACAATACAGGTGGTAATTGTAATTTTGTACCATCTGGTAATGTTTGTTCACCCAATTCTTTTAATTCACATTCACCACCTAATTGTTCTAAACGTTGTTTGGTCCATTCAACCATTCTACGAACATCTTGACGACGATGTGGCCATGCTGATACTGATTCAATGGCAACAGCATCTTTTAAATTTTTGATAAATTTATCCTTGTTCTTGTCAATTTCACTACAATATAAATCAATTGATTATACATAAAATTAGAATACAGCTAATATTTAATATAAATAATAATAATAGTACTTGAATAGTTTTGATAATGCTTCAGGAAGAGCCATAATTTTTTCTTTGTTCTATGTTTTTCCACAATAGAATTGAAGTGATAAGATAACGGTTTGATAGTCCACACAATGGTTAACAAGCAAATAACAATATCTGGAAAAAAGCTAAAATATAAATAACAAAATTTTCACAAGTATGATAAGATTACATTTGAGGCAATTGAACTTTGACAATTCACTTTTTAATAAAAAAAATGATCTATAGGCTTAAATTACCTAAATTAAAAACTTAAATTTTAAGAATATTCTTTTACTGACTTTATAGGAACCAATTCAATTCAAATTTATTGTTAATTAAATTAAACAATTATTACGTTAGCGAAAAGTTAGGTTAGGCAACCGAAAATATAGCAAATGAATGAGCACGTACACGTATAGATAGATTTGAGACTTGTTCTTCTTTATTTGACATCGTTATCTATGGTTATTATTGGTGCTCTTGTATAGCTGTTCTTTTCTAAATTTTAACTCTCTTTTTCTAGTACATGGATGTACTAGAATAATAAAGAGAAATAAACTGGTACCTGATACCGTTATTCGATCTTTCTATATACCATCCAGTCCAACTAGAATGTTTAAAAATGGTTTAAAATATGCCAAAAAGTCACTTTGAGAGCTTTTGTCAAGTTCATTTTAGAAAAAAAATGAGCGAAAGTTTAATAAAGAACGAGTATATTAATAAATGACTTATGGAACAAATTTTTTTATAATTTTTTTTATTTTGCGCTCTTTCACAGG
>JAZBGW010000772.1:1814-20788 GCA_037464815.1 Mylabris variabilis | reverse complement strand
TAATCTAAAGTTTTAACTTAAGTTTGCGGTTTAATTTTACGTTAGGTAGGTTTTACCGAACATTGTACAACTGGCCCTTACAATTACAGTTATTGCTATAGTTTATCCAGTAATGTAATAGAAAATTGAAAATGACAGACATACCTACACAGTAAAAAGTAGTACCAAAAAAAGACCGGCAAAATTCAAATCAGATCACTCATATAAAATCTATTGTATTTTAATTAAGATTGGACAAGGAAATTTGAATCAATAAAATTGGGTTTGGATTTTGAAAAACAAAACACATTTGTTCTGTAAATTTAAATTTTTTTATTTTAACACGAATGCATAAAAAATTGAAAGACAAATAGAAAAACTAAAAGCACCAGCAAGTTATAATTATACGAAAATGAAATAAAGTTGAATAAATAAAACATGAATTTAATCAATGTTAACGTAAAAAGCAAAGTTAATACAAAAAGCTTTTTTTTATTTTAAAACTAAAATCAACGTAAATTTTAATTTTAAAGAAGATAAATAAACACTCACAAAATATAATTACAATTCAAAAAAACTAGCTTTAACGATATATTTATTATAAGAGTTAATTAAATAGTTAATTAATAATTAAAAAATAAAAGCCTGTAAAAACACCAATCAGTCAAAACACAACACGATATAAACACGTAAAGTTTGAGGTTATCTTTTATCTTTTTGACATGTCAAAAAAAGCGTAGTTTTTTTATCTGCCAACTCAAGGGTTCTAATTGAACCACAAATGTCTATACAAAAAGTCCGATGGCATTGAACAGTGAGGTTGGCAGTGATTTCAAAACTTTATATTAGATTAGTGGATTTACTATAGTGAAATTTAGGATTATGCAGTAGCCCCCCAAAGGCCATAGCTCAAGTCCGCCCCTGCTTTTCATGATGTTTTAGGTATACATATGTCTACGTGGGTGCAGCATCCATACTAATTTAAATCGCCACTGCTTATAACAATAACACATCAATTGAATCAATCAATTTATGAAATCAGTTAATTAGTGTCGGAAAATTATTTAATTTTAGTAACAATAAATTAAGACAGTCAGTAAAAAAGGTTACGAAAATACAGGGTGTACAACACTAGTTAATTTCGCAATTGGACATGAGTTTGTTATGTAAAGTCGAAGCTTAGTTCATACTTTACTACATTTGACTTTTATTACGTATTTTTCAAAGAAAAACACGCAGCCGAACCAAGCTACGGCTCTACGTCAACGAAAGTTTGGCCAACTGCAAGATTTCTATAATTTTTTTCAATTTATCTACCATCGATAATCGATAATAATTAAAAACAAATTGTTTGGTCTCTAAAATTATAAAAATACACTTTAATAATTTATAAATTTTTTACTGTTTGTTATAAATGGAAAAAAACATGCCAGTATGAACTGACCTTAATCGTATTACTATTTATTTAAACCACTAGAGGACACTACCTGCTTACTTGTTTTAATGTCAAAAAAAACGCCTACTTCGAGAAATCCCAGACAAACGTCATCGCCGGCGTCATCATTATCATCATCGTCATCATCATTATAACTGCTATACTACTCCACAATTCCTATACCGCCGCCAGGGAAGATTGAGAGAGATAGAGCTAGGTTAGTAAACGTTTTTTTGCATATGTATGTGTGTATGTGTATGTGTGTGTGTTGAGTGTGGAGTGTGGAGTGTGGTGAATAAGAGCAGCTAGCCGGCTAGATAAGGCGATATCTGATTTCGGCACGCCTTATTCCATTTGAATTTCCTTCGATGTGAAATTCAATTAAAAGTATTTTCGTTTATCGTTAAACAATAATGTGTTCGTATTAGTGAGATATATACATATATACAGCCAACACGCATACAAATTATTACATATATATATATATATATAGAGAGAGAGAGAAGAAGCACGTTCCAGTTAAATTAACAGGAGTGTAACGAAAAAAGTTTAGTGTAAAATCGATAGTAGCCCCTTGTGTACATACATAGGTACACACAATACAGAAACTCGTGGTGTAGTAGTAGTTTGGAAGATTTAGTGTACCGCCAATTTCAACATTAGATTTTTGTTATTGAGAACGTTGAGAATTAACGAAATTTTCCAAAAAAAAAAACACCCTTAAATATTGTGTACGTTTGTGTCTGTTATTCAACAGTCCCTTATTGATTTGTGGAAAAACAAGGTAAAAACACTACCGCCTTATTCCTTCTCGATATTTTTCTTACCAGCAGCCCCAACCCTATTATTGTCTGTACCAATTAACCTAAATAAAATTTGATTATCTCATTTAATTAACAATATAGAATAAGGGATGATGTATTCTGTTAATTCGGTCAGTGTAGGCAAACAATAATAACCCACCCCTTATAATTAGTTCGTTTTGTTTCGATTTTCATCGAGGAAATTGTGACGATTTCCAGCATCAGGTGACTGTAAATCTAAATTAAAAAATTAATTTCTTTTTTTTAAGTTAATTTAACAGAAACTCAATTTTAAAAAATTTTAAAAAATAATTACAGTGGCGTGTTCAGGATTTTTTAGGCTTGGGTAAAATAGATTTTGAGGCCCCATTTCATGTTGTAACAATGTGGTAATTTAGGACGAAGAACACTAAACAATTGTCTAATTTGCCTACAGTATAACACGCCATAAATTAATTATTTAATTACTCAACTAAAACAATATTTATGTGCTAGCATGTTATAGTATAAGTTCATATAAGGTCTTTAACGAACTGAGTATCATAATGATTTACGTTATACGACTGAATACCATAATGAGATTCATTTTACTAAAATCAAACAGAACAACAAATGGTTTTAAAGTATTTGACATTAATTTTTGAAATGTTAAACTCAAAATAAAATTACTCTGATTTTTTTTTATTGAAAAGAATTTACACCAAAAAGATCTGCATTTATTTTGTTAAAATTAACATTTGCTAACACCACAATTGCTTCTTATCTTTTATCATTTCAATTCTATTTTAATAAAATAAACTCTACTAATTTATCTACTGATAAAAGTATCGTTATCACGAATTAATCGCAAAATTTTATCATTTTATCAATTAATATATGTGTGTATAGTGTAGATTTTGTAAATTAAATCAACCATCAAAGAATTACAATTTCCAATTGATGTTAATATTTAAAATTCATCAAAACAGCAGCACTATTGTTTAATGTAAATTTAAATAAGAAATAATTAAAATTTAAAAATAATATCGACTTGTAAATCATAAGAATCAATTTCACTGTGTAGAAAATAACAAAGAAATCGAAAAGAAAGAAAAAAAAACAAGTGGTAATTCCGCGTATATTGAACTCTCTTGTATGTCAATAATTAAATGTTGGAATTGAAGGGGGTGGCGATTCAATATTATATCACGCACACAATTGTCTCGACCTCATATATTTTTTTTTTTTTTACAATAAAAACAGTAGTAAAAAGGGAAGTATTGATGTGTGAAATACAGGAAACAACAATTGTCTTCCTGTAGAATTTCACTATTTATTATATAAATCTATAAAATTGTTACTCTATTGATTTAATTGTAAATAAATTAATTGATTTTTAAAGGGATTATTTCGAACTATTCATTTAAAATCGATTAAATTTGCAAGATTAGCCCGACAACATGTTGTTTAGGAAAAATCACTCTAAAAACACTTCAAATACTTCAAAAGTTCTCGAGTCTTAGAGGTGTTTTTTGGAGTGATTTTTCCTAAACAACATGTTGTCGGGCTAATCTTGCAAATTTAATCGATTTTAAATGAATAGTTCGAATGGTATTCGGAGGATTAGTACATGAAAACAATTGCGATCGGTCAAAATTCAAATTTTCGGGGCTTATGATTGGTTGAATGCATTCATTAATCATGAAAATTAAAGAAAATTTCCAAAATTGTAACGTTGTAAACTTTCATTTTGAAATGAATTGGAACGTGCTTGCCATTCATAACTGAAATGATCCACTAACCTGTTCTTCACACAAATCTATTTGGTATACTAATTTTTTTTTATATATAATTTATTTTGGTTAACAAATTAAACAACAAATGAATCATCTGTAAAATAAAATTTGCCCCTTTACAAATTAAAATACAACTTTTTATGTTAAATAAATAATTGTTTATTAATTATAAATGTAGGAAATTTTGTTCAATGTTAGCTAGTCTGATTTTCATTTCCTATTTAAAAATATTATTTGACCTTATTGAATTTTTAAATTAAAATAAAACAAAATAGTAACACGGGAAATATTTAAAAGGATTCTATTGATTTTAGTTCAATTATCAATAATTAAAATATAACAATATTGATTGTACCTATATAATTTATAATATATAAATTTTCTCTTTTGTTTCAGACAAAAACAAAATGGCCCATCTTGTTACTAGTGTTGTGGATAAATATAATGATATTTTAGTTAATAAAAGTGGTAAGTGGATTCTACACCCTTTTATTTCATGTTTAATATTACCATATTTTAATTAATAGATATTATATAATAGTTTTATCACTAATTAATATAGATTATAATCTTAACTTATAAAAGCACTGGAAATGGTGCATTTATAGGATTGTTGTTATAATTAACTTTCATATTTCTAATTGTTAGAATTACTAGAAGGTTCTAGCAAAATTTTTGAATTATTAAAACTATACCAGAATGTTCGATGTTATATAAAATATGCTCGTTTTTTTTTTTTAATTTTCGTATATAGAAATGGTATTTCAAAAACAACGAATAAATTCGGTCACGAATGACGTTGGAATTGTGGATAACTTTCTTTTTGGGTAATTTTTCTCTCGCTCTCAACACTTTGTCATCTTTCACTTTTATTATCTGTAACGGTTTACATAACTTCTTCTCGTAATATTATCTCACAGCTGAATCATTTAATGAGAATTTATGAAATTTCGAACAAATTTTGATATGATTGTAAACTGAAAAAATTCATATCCAAGTAAATTTATATATAGAATAAAGTAGAGAAAGTATCATTTTATTTATTATTGTAAGATAAAAAAAGAGTATAGAATATAGTATTTAATAATAATAATAATAATAATAATAATAATAATAATAATGACAATAAGCGTCAAGCTTTCTAAATTTTGAAAATTCTCGAATTTTTTTAAAGGGGCCAACAAATTATAAAGCAATAAATTTTAAATTATTTGTGGTTTAATTATATAATCATCAATTTCTTTTGAACATATCTATTACATAATTGATTTTGATATATATCAAGTCAAAATTATATAATCTTCTTACAAGAAGTTAATAAAAAACAAAATAAATAAAGGATAAACTGGTGACACAATTTTTAATACACACAATTATTGTTATTTATTATATGTCTTTTGTTTGAATGGCATAATTATTGTTAATATATTTATAAATATAGATACATGTTTTTTATTTATATTATCAGCAAAAAAATAATAATTTTGTAATCTTTAACATATTATATGGTTTGGTCTTTGCAAATTTTATAAACAATTGTATTTTCGATTTAATACCGAATTTATGACGAACAACCAGCTTTTATCTACACACGTATATTTTGTGGGTGTTTTTTTTTTTGGATGGTTTCCTCAATGAATCACTCAATATTTCCGTCGATATTATTATTATTATCATCTATTAAATACTATCTAATATTGATTTAATGATAGATTCGATAAGGTTATGCTCATGATTTTCGAAAAATAGACAATATTGAAAAAAAGGGTGAAAAATCTTTAACAAACAACAAATTAGATCAGAAATGTATTAATTTAGAAGAAAACAGCGGATAGCAGGAAACGTGTCGGTATGTGAACAGGAACTAACAGTAAAAGTGTCTCGTATGTGTGTCCTGAAATTTTATACTTATTCAAATAAAATTAAGTTTCATTTCGTATAATCGTAATTTAGAATTACAAAAAATACACAGGATGAGTCACCTAAATGAAAAGTTCTTATAGCTTATAGTTATTTGACTAGCGAATCGAAAAATATTTCAAGGATTTATAGGAGGGTACCTCGAGAATATTTTAGCAAAAATAAAACCACATAGCTCATTTGGAAGCTGGTTAAAAAACGTTCGTTTCTGAGGATGTTGCGATTTTCAAAAACGAGATAAACGCGCCAAACGATTTAGAATCACTCGAGAATCCTCCCAATATTGATTTTTTTCGTCTTTCTCCATTTTATTCTGAAATAGGTGGGAATGTTTGGCATTTTTTCTAGAATGTAATGGAGAAAAACGAAAAAAATCAACGTTGGCAAGGTCTACAAGTCATTTTAATTGATTAAAAATGAATAGTTTGTGGAAAATTATGCGCGTAAATATGATAACTAGCAATAGTCTCACCTTAGGTTTATTCACGTCAGACGAAAAGTTACTTGTAGAGGAGTCTTAAAGATCATTTTAGCAAAATTAGAGCCGCGTAGCTCATTTGAAAGTTGGTCAAAAAACGCTCGTTTCAAAAAAGAACTAAATGCGCAACACGATTTAGTAGATTGAGTCGAGGATCTTCCCAACATTGATTTTTTCGTTTTCCTTCATTTTATTTTGGATGATGTAAAAATGTTTCACATTTTTTCTAGAATGCAGTGGAGAAAAACGAAAAAAATCAATGTTGAGAGGGTCTACGAGTCATTCTTAGTCGTTTTGCATGTACAGGTGGTTTTTGAAAATTGCGACCTTGTCCGAAACCAACTTCTAAATGAGCTACGAGGGTCTAATTTTGCTAAAATAATTTCTATAAACTACCCTACAAATCCTTGAACTTTTTTTCGGCTAACATGAATAACCCTGTATAAGTCTTTCATTTATTTATAGAATAAAAGAATTGTTATGAGAACTTGAAAGGGAACACCTATTGCAGATGAAAATGCCGTTCTACGATTTTTGAAAATAGGAAAAATTACTTATTATTGAATGAAACATTATTACTTTTAAAAATTTCAAGTCAACTGGATACAAAAGTATTATAACCTTTTAGAAAATTAATTTTCTTTTACAAAAAAAAAATACGGTAAAAGTGTGTGAATGTTGAGAAAGGTCATTGCTACGAAATCCTCAATACCGAATTTCCTGTACAAAATCTACCAATCACAAACTTAATCCCATAATAACGTACAATTTTTTTCAAATACAGTCGAAGCTCTATACCGCGCTATTCAGCTACGGCGATAAGTTCTAATGGCAACTTCCATTATTAGCCGAGTGATTCGAAAAATATTTTTCAAGTATTTGTAGGGGAGTCATTGGAGATTATTTTAGCAACATTAAAATCTCGTAGCTCGTTTGGAAGTTGATCAAAGAACGCTCGTTTTAAACAAGGTTGCAATTTTCAAACATGAGAAAAAGACTAAGAATGACTTGTAGAATCTCTCAACGGTGATTTTTTTCATTTTTCTCCATTAGATTCTAGAAAAAAAATGGAAAAATAACAAAATCAATATTGAGAGGATACTCGAGTCATTCTAAGTCGTTTTGTGTGTTTAGTTCGTTTTTGAAAAATGCAACATTGTCAGAAACTAGCGCTTTTTGCCAATTTTCAAATGAGCTACGAGGTTCTAACTTTGCTAAAATGATCTCCAGGGACTCTTCTATCAATCCTTAAAATATTTTTCGAATCGCTCACCAAATAATGGGAGTACTGTAAGGACTTTTCGCCGTAGCTGAATAACCCTTTATAGTGAAATGTAAAAATCCAGTGGAAAATTTCACTATATGGAGCTTATCTCCTTTTATAACAATCAGGTAATTTGGGTGACTTAAAGTAACATAAGGAAACATTTTTTTTAATTATATTTAATTTATTTGGCTTGATACAATTTATAATTACAATTATGAAAATAGTTTGTAATTTTTTGAAAGATTCTCTGTTTTTTTTTTACAAACACTACTTAATTTGGACGCTATTTCAACTTGTTTAAAAGCTTTATCGACATCTTCCAGGACTTGTATTTTGTCTGAATGCTTGTTAGAGACTGATTTAGGAAGAATCATTTTTCCTTGATGAGTTTTCGAGAAAACCTGAATTTTTTGAGGAAAACGTACAGTTTCTAATTTCAAAATGCATGCAAGATACACTTGTAATCGCAGTTAATCCAATAACAGGAAGTGAGAACAAAAGCGAGACTATCTGATAAAGTGATACTAATGTAGGTGAAATTTTGGATAGTAATTGTAGAAATTTAAAAGGCCAATTTTTTATTATTCAAAATGAAAATTTCAACCAATTTTAGCCCGAAAATTACGAAAATTTGTATTTCAAAAAAATTCCATCTTATAAATCGATAAAATGAAACTTGCCTCGAATTAACTCTAACGAGTGCATTTTGGATTGTTTAACGCTCTTGAGATAACTCGAGCAAGTGCGTTGAGGTTTTAAAAGACGCAATAAACATTTGAAGGGAATACCCACAATAATTAACCTACCGCAAATAGTGCAATAAACCTTTCTTTCATAGTTTAGTGTTTTGCAAATTAACTATTACCAATCCTTGGCCCACATTTGAACAAGTTTTTCAATATTCCCAGTTTTTGAATAGTTTTTGTTGCGAAAGGAAATTAATTTTCCAAAAGTAAAATATTATTTTTATATTTAGATGACTTTGAATTTTTTAAAGTAGTAATTTTTCATTCAATATTTTGAAATTTTAAAAAGTTGACGTCAATTTTTCTCATTGTCAAATATCATAGAAGGGCACTTTTAACTACATTGGATAGCATAAATGTTACCCTTCAAGGCGATATAACAATTATAAATAGAAATAAACAAGCTGCAAAAAAAATAACGTTTCGACAAGTTGTATCACTTGTCGTTATCAAGTGTAGGCTACATTTGATAACAACAAGTGATACAACTAATCGAAACGTCGTTTTTTTGCAACTTATTTAATATAAACACAACACGTTTTATTATAATTTATAAAAAATTATCGATAACGTTTCTCGATTCAAGTGGCTCTGAAAATGTTGGTGAAATTTTCAACCCCTTTTTTTCTTGAAGAACATGTCATATCAACCCCCTAATATACAGGCTCTTTTTTATAAAAGTGATCATTTCTTATGAAACCGCTATTAGTTGACGAGCAATTCAAAAAATATTTCAAGGATTTGAAGGGGAGGCCCTGGGGACCATTTTAGCACTATTAGGATCTCGTAGCTCATTTCGAAGTTGGTTATTCTGGAACAGGTGGAAATGTTTCGCATTCTTAGTCGTTTTGCGTGCTTTGTTTGTTTTTAAAAATTGCGACCTTGTCCAAAACGAATCTAAATGAGCTACGAGGTTCTAACTTTGCTAAAACAATCTCCAGGTAATCCTCTAAATATTCTCGAAATATTTTCCGAATCACTCGCCAACTAATAGGGGTTTCATAAGAACTGACCACTTTTAAAAAAAGACCTTGTATATAATACAAATTGTGTCAGTTTTTCGGGTCCTATATGTAATTTAAAGGTTTAAACAATTCCATTTCAACTTGTATATAAATGAAGATACAAAAATAATATTTTGTTTATTAGTGGAAATTCACTAAACAATGTTAATGATGATGATAATTAAGGAAAAAAACACTGGCCTTTCATTATTCTATAATATGGATTTTTACATCATTTATAATTGGTGTTTATGAGTTAAAAGGCAAAAAAAATTCTCATTATTATTAAAAATTCGTCTATATTTTCCATCGTCATACCAGAATTAATAATAACAACAACAAATCTATAAATAATCAAGCAGAATGTTCATTGAAGGCTTATATTATATTAAACAGAGATTTGTTGTATAAGTGATTTAGAAATAACAGCAACAAAAATTATCACTTTAGAGAAATTTCACTGTGTTTACTTAATTATTGTTTAATTGATTTTATGTAATAGTGTAATTTGAACAATTCCCATGTACGTGAAGGATAATAAAAATGGAAACAATTTGAATATGTTTGATAGAACACGAACGAGATGACGGCCTTGTTTTAATATTAGCAACAATAACAATTTGTAGGTGGTGTACCTATATTTAAGTCATGATCTAATTTAGATTTATTCAATTGGATTAACATACAATCGAAATTACAAAAATTAATAAACAACCTGCAAAAAGACGTCACTGAACTTATTCATGTAATTTTTTTCTACAAGTTTTTTTATAATTACTATGACCTCTAGTATTACCAGTGGCGGTTTTAATGGTTATTCACATCGGTAAAAAGTTCTTATGGAAACTCCCATTATCTGATGAGCGATTCAAAAAAAAAAATCGTAAGGATCTTTGGGGGACTATCTGGATATTGTTTTAGCAAAATTAGAACGTGGTAGAAAATTAGCAAGTAGGTCAAAAAACGCTCGTTTTCGACAGGGTTGCGATTTTCAAAAACGAGCAAAACACGCAAAATGACTAATAATGACCCGTAGATCCTCCAAACGTTGATTTTTTTCGTTTTACTTCATTGCTTTCTAGAAAAAAATGAGAAACATTCCTACCTATACCAGAATAAAATTATGAAAAACGAAATGTTGGGTGGATCTCCGAGTCATTCTTAATCGTTTTGCGTATTTAAACCAACTTTCAAATGAGCTACGAGGTTCTAATTTTGCTTAAATTACCTCCAGGACTACCCTGTAATTCCTTGTAATATTTTTCGAATCACTCGACAAATAATAGGAATTGGCATAAGAACTTTTCGTAGGACGTGAATTACCATGTATTTTACTTTTAAAAATTAATCAGGCGTCATTATCATTCGGGGGGGAGCGCTAAAATGTACTCACTTTATGCATTAGACTTGCTAGAGCCGGTCCTGACTACTACTACTGCATTTAATTTGATTGGCATTGATTTTATTCAAATTTTTAAACTTTTCCAGATCCGCGTGTTAATGATTGGGCAATGATGTCCAGTCCATTTCCTACATTATTTATCTGTTTATTTTATGCATATTTTTCAACTGTATTGGGGCCAAAATTAATGGAAAATCGGAAACCATTCAATCTAAGGAATGTATTGATTGTTTATAATTTTCTACAAACAATATTTAGTGCATGGATATTTTATGAGGTAATAATTATAATGCTTATTTTATAAGAAAGAAAGAAATAACATTTTTTTCCTTTGATTTTGTTACAGTACTTAATGAGTGGATGGTGGGGTAGTTACAGTTTCAGGTGTCAACCTGTTGATTATTCCAATAGTCCAATGGCATTGAGGGTATTTTTTTACACAGGGTTTCTTTTAAATGTGGTCAATTCTTATAAAACTCCCTATTAGTTGGTGAGCAATTCGAAAAATATTTCAAGGATTTGTAGTAAAATTAGAGCTTATTTCGAAGTTGATCAAAACACCCTCATTTCTGACAATGTCGCGATTTTTAAAAACTATTCAAAGACTTGAAATGACTCGAGGATCCTCTCAGCATTGATTTTCTCTAGAATGCAATGGAGAAAAACGAAAAAAGTCACTGTTGAGATGGTCTATGAGTCATTCTTAGTCGTTTTGCGTGCGTTGCTCGTTTTTGAAAATTGCAACCCTGCCCAAAACGATCATGTTTTGACCAACTTAAAAATGAGCTACAATGTTATAATTTTGCTAAATTGGTCTCCGGGGCGCCAACTAATAGGAATTCCATAACAGTTGAGCACATTCAAAAGAAAGACCCATAATCAATTAATTTCTTTTAAATTATATTGAATTTAATTTATTATAGATGGCTCGAACATGTTGGTGGTATTATTTTTCAAAATTCACCGAATTCTTCGATACACTATTTTTCATTCTACGCAAGAAAAATAGTCATGTATCAGTACTACATGTTATACATCATGGTTGTATGCCATTCTCTGTATGGATGGGAATGAAATTTGCACCAGGTTTGTTTCTAATTCTTATCAATAAGCAAATCAAAATCACACAATTATTATCAATGTTATTATAGGTGGTCACAGTACATTCTTTGCATTGCTCAATACATTCGTTCATATTGTCATGTATTTTTATTATATGGTAGCAGCAATGGGACCTCAATACCAAAAATATATCTGGTGGAAAAAGTATTTAACAACTTTCCAAATGGTATAATTATTAAAATAATACAAATCGAATTTTGGTTAATTCTTTTTTTTTTTCTTTTAAATAAATTTCAGGTTCAATTCGTATTAATTTTTGCTCATCAATTCCAATTATTATTCACCGATTGTAATTATCCAAAGAGTTTCATGATCTGGATTGGTCTACATGGTGTTCTATTCTTATTCCTATTTTCCGATTTCTATAAAGTTAAATATACTAATTCAAAGAAGAATAACAACAGTGGTGCTTGCATGGTAATTATCTTTTATTATAATCATCATTTTTTTTAAATTAAGCTTGAACTGGATTAAAAAAAGAACTGTACATTCAACAATTTTCAAAAAATTATCAGAGCTTAGTATTAGTCTAACCATAAGCTTCATTTATATCAAATTTTTAAACAATCCAACATACCGGGTGGTACCTGTAGATCATTTTAGCAATATTAGAACCTTGTAGCTCATTTGGAAGTTGGTCAACAAACGCTCGTTTTGAACAAGGTTGCGATTTTCAAAAACGAACTAAGCACGTAAAACGACTAAGAATGACTCGAAGACCCTCCCAACATTGATTTTTTTCTTTTTCTCTGTTGCATTCTAGAAAAAATGTGAAGCATTCCCAACTGTTCTAGAATAAAATCGAGAAAAACGAAAGAAATTGATGTTGGGCGGATCGCAACATCGTCAGAAACGAGTGTTTTTGTTAATCTTCCAAATGAGCTGCGAGGTTCTAATTTTGATAAAATGTTCGCTACGGATCCTAGAAATCCTTGAAATATTTTTAGATTCGTTCGCCAATGAATGGGAGTTGCCATAGGAACTTTTCGTTTTAGGTGACTCACCAGGTATAGTTTTTGAAAAAGAAAAAAAAGAGAAAAAAAACAGACAAACCAGGCTTTTGCACTATTTTATATTTTATCTCAAAAATAATAAACCAAATTTTGTTTAAGCGTTTATCACATCCGAATTAGTTTTCTTTATTAGCTACTGATTTTTTTTTGGTTAAATTTGAATGTACAGTTTTTATCAAAAAAAAAAAATGAACATAATCATGTTATCATACGCTTGAAACCAAGCGTACGATATACCGGGTTATTTAGCTACAGCGAAAAGTTCTTATGGTAACTCCCTTTATTTGGTCATTTAAAAATGTTTCAAAGATTTATAAGAAAGTCCCTGGAGACCATTTTAGCAACATTGGAACCACGTAGCTCATTTTGAAATTGGTCAAAAATCGTTGTTTATGACAATGCCGCGATTTTCAAAAATGAGCTAAATACACAAAATGACTAAGAATGACTCGGGGATCCTCCCAACTTTGTTTTTTCTTCGTTTTTCTACATTTTATTATGTAACAGATGGGAATGCAATGAAGAAAAACGAAAAAACACTGTCGAGAGGGTCTATGAGTCATTCTTCGTCTTCTTGTGGGTTTAGCCCATTTTTGAAAATCGCGACCTTGTCCAAAACGAGCGGTTCTTGACCGACTCTAAATGAGCTACGAGGTTTTAATGTTACTAAAATGATCTTCAAGGAGCCTCCTATAAATCTATACAGAGTGATTCAAGAAGATAGCCCATTAAAAGTATAAGATGTTCTAATTGATCTAAGTTAATGAAATTTGGTATACAGGTGGTTTTTTTTTAAACGTGGTCAATTCTTACGTACTAACCGGCGAGAAATTCAAAAAATATTTCAAGCATTTGTAGGGGCGACCCTGGAGACCATTTTAGCAAAACTAGAGCCTCGTAGCTTATTTAGAAGTTGGACAAAAAACGATCGTTTTGGACAATGTCGCAAAATGACTATGAATGATTTGTAGACCCTCCCAACAGTGATTTTTTTCGTTTTTGTCCATTTCATTCTAGAAAAAATACGAAGGTTTCCACCTGTTGCAGAATAAAATGAAGAAAAACGAAAAAAATAACTCTTGGGAGTCATTCTTAGTCGTTTTTATGTGCTTTGTTCGTTTTTGTAAATTGTGATATTGCCAGAAAGAAGCGTTTTTTGACCAACTTTCAAATGAGCTACGGGGTTCTAATTTTGCAAAAATGATCTCTAGACACTCTCTTATGAATCCTTGAAATATTCTCCATATCGCTCGCTAACAAATTGGAGTTTCTTAAGAATTGACCACTTTTAAAAAAAACACACTGTCTAGCCATTATGTCCCTGAACTTTCTCTAGAAAATATTTTCGTTGTTCTACCAACATTCGTTATATGAGGTAGTGCACCCTACTCTCTTATTTTGAATAAAACATCATATTTTTTATTAGATTTTTGAATTACTTGACAAAATCAAAGGGGACTTTGATAATATGACCCTTGGTCGGTCTAGTGCTGGAAGTTTTTCAAATATTTCAACTTTTAGAGTAGTTTTAAATTTTGCAGTGTTTGATTGCAAAATTCATATTTTTCAAGCTATACCATTTAAAATGTTGAAACTTGGAATTTAAGGAGTACAAATAGTGTACTTTTTATCAATTTATACCTTCAGCATTCAATTATCTTTCAACATTTAGTTGAAGTAATTTTTTTTTCAGATAATTTTCAAACTATAATATCTTGCTTATTTTAAATGGAACACCATATTTTTCTTTATATCGTTAGATAGAGAAAAAAAATCTGCATTGAACTGTATTAGCATTTTCTACCCTGAAAAAAAATGTAAAACATAGAAGGCTTACCAAAACAACTTTCAATTCAATTGTCACAATTAACGTGAAAATAATTAATTAATTTTAGACTGTCTCAATAATGAAAGATAAAAGAAATGGATAATAAATTAAATTAATATTTATTAAATAAATTAATATGTAGGATGTCCTAAAATTGTAAAAAAACATGTAGGATATTCAATATACTCGCCCCAAGATAGTAATTGAATCTTGACACGAACCTAACAAAATGAAATGTCCCAGTTGTCCTTGCCAAAATCTGGAAATTTTAAAAGCGTCAGATTGGTACACCATATTCTAGTGACTTTGTGCGGTGGTCACGTGATATAAACACCAGAAAAGTTTAAAATGATAACCTCAATAATTATTTCCAATCGGTAAGTTATATGCCGTTTGCTGCGCTTTTAATTAATATTTAATATTTAATAAATAAAAAAAATAAAATTCTTGCGGTATTCAATGGTCTTGTTATAATTTTAAATTTCGCGCCACTACCGGAACGTCTAATAAATTTTCTGTCAAATGGAAAATTCAATTACTATCGTGTGGCGAGTATAGCAATAAATATTAGACTGTAAAAAATTGAAGTAGACATCATCACTAACTCAAGTAACTGATTTATTTTTAGGGGGCTAATTTAAAACTCGGGGGGCCAAGCCCCCCCTTAAGTCTGCTACTACATAGGCGTAGGCGACTAGACGTATTAAAAGTACCTTTCGATTTTGTTAAAGAATTCACAAAAGGCAATAAAAAATATACCATTCCATTTAAAATAAGAGAGTAGGGTGCACTACCCCATATATAACAGGGGTTGCTAGAACAGCAAAAATATTTTCTAGAGAAGGTTCAGGGGCTATGATGGCTGTATATTAAATTTCAGAAACTTCCATCAATTAGAACTTCTTATACTTTTAAAGGCCCATACTCTTGTATCACTTTATGTACCCGCCTTATCTCTAAGAAAATATGAAATCTGTAGTATGGATAATTATAGGTTGTAGACTAAACGATTTTCAGCGCCATCTAACGTTTGCGAAATGTTATAATTCATATTGAAGTTCAACCTTATTTTTTTTTCTTTTGTTTTAGCCTGTACTTGATGATGAAAACCAACAAAATGGTACTGTGAAAAAATCCGATAGTAATGGTACACTTAATAACACTTATATTAAAAGTGAATATACTGATTCGTGTAAAGCTTGTTATTCGAATGGTAGCACAAATGGTTTTGTTCTAACACAATCTACTATACAAAATGGCACAAAGAAGACTAACTAACTAGTATTCTTTTATTTTGGCTCTTCGATTATTTGTAAGTGGAACGTTTAATTGTAAAATGGGTACAAAAAGGTTTAATTTCTTCGTCTTTTTTGTATTTCCCTATTGTTCTATTTGTATAATAGGTAATTTATTAGTTTTAATGTTAATTGTTACCAAAAAACAAAAAAAAACAGACAAATTATTTATCGAAATTTTGTATCTCAGGGGTGAAATATTAGGAAAAAAATTATTTCAGCTACTGGGACCATTATTGATACTGCTTTATATTTTTCGTATTTGTTATAGTTGTTTAATTTTTGTAAACCATTAGTGCCTGAAATTCGTATTGAATTCAATCGTTGAGAATTTTTTAAAAGATAAATTAACTGGATAAAATGGAAGTTTTAAAGCTTTAGCTTTTTTGCACACATTTTCGTACTTATTTTAAAATATCCTAGCATTAAATTGAAACAAGACATATGAAAAAAAACAACGCTTCTATATCCAGTGCAGGTGATCTGTATTGTTTTCTATTTCATTAAAGAGAGTTACACTGGGAGATTACTAGCCAAATCTAGCAAATTTTAGGATAATTTAGCAATTAACAGCTCTCTCTCTCTATCTCTCTCTCCCTCTCTTTCTACAGAAATATGTTTTTGTATATATTTTTGAAATGAAACACCAGATCAATTTTGTTAATGTCGTTTATCAACTTTTTGTATATATTATGCATAATTATTTTGATTTAGATTTATAAAGTTGTATAGTATTTTTGTATATAAAATTGAGAATAAATTGCTGCATTTTTCCAATTTATTTAAAATTCCATTAATCTATCCGTATCTGTTAATACTTCATGATTGTGTTCAGAATTTCCAACAACCGTATGATGACTACCAATTAAACAATTCTTAATTTGACTGCCCGACTCTATGACGGCCCCATCGCAAACTATGCAATTCTCCAAAGCCACCCTACAAATTATTATCGCATAAAACACTTTTTTTTTAAATCTAAAAATTTATGACTTAGCACAAAAAAAATCCACGATTTAGATTAAAAGACTGGAGCCGAACTAGAAAATTAACTTAAAGTCTCCCCTTTTCATTTGTTACTAAGAAAATCGCTAGAAAAACTGATAACTGAGGACGACAAAAACAGGCTAAAGGTGTCTCAAATTTGCATTTTTAGGCTAAATAACAAAATTCATTTACGAGTGATAATTTCGGAGAAAAACTTTTTGGAATATTGGCTAAAACTGAGGAGTCCAATTGAAAAATCTACTAAAATCGATTACGTTAGTATTCAATAGTATCCGACCGAAACAGAATTTACAGCCGAAACCTAATCCTCGGTCTCAGTTTCGGCCGAAACCGAAACTTATTTACATATGTTAAAATTTCTATTGTATGTTTTATACGTTATGTAGCTAATTCGTATTAAATGACATAAAAAAAAACAACTATTATAGTACGTAAGAAAAAACACGAATAAGCTCAACTCGACATAATCTGGCTAGCGATCATGAGGCACGAACAAAACGCGACGATTCACAAACACTGAGTTTTGGTGCGGTCGAGACTAGATTTTGTAGCCGAAACCGGATTTTCAGTCTTGCACAAGTATTCGATAACAAAATTTGTTGAAACTTGTGATTTACGAAGAAAAGTTTAAAACCAATTCAAAAATCGATTAGAAGTGTCCAAATAATTTTTTTCATAATTCATTACAAAAATTCGCTAAAACCAGTGTTTTTCAATTTTAAACAAAAACCAAGTCAAAAATTTATCTCAAAAAATAGACTAAAAGTCTATAAAACTTTTCCATTTCTTGATTTAATAGCAGTTTTTTAGGGACTGATGATTATAACGAATATGCCTTAAATTCCAGGCTAGATTATTCCCCTTTGTGTACTTAAGAGTTGGATTCGCTGCAAACTGATAATTCAATACGAAAATCTCTCAAAACTTGTACTCCAACTCGAAAGTTCTCCTGAAAAAGCAATTTAAAGCGTCGAAATGGTGTCCTCTGTACTATTCACTAGGAAAATGAAACGTACAGAATTGGAGGGGCACACTTATCATGTTGGTCCTGTTATAACTAGTGACCTATCGAAGATTTGGTTTCGGCCAAAAATGAACCGAAGCTTCAGCCGCACCGAAACCCAGTGTTCGTGAATCGTTGCGCTTAGTTTGAGTGAGTTCGGGCCTTATGATGGCCAGCGGGCGCGATTACGTCGACTTGAGATTATGTGTTTTTTTCTTACATACTATAATGGTTGATTTGTTATTTCATTTAAGATGAATTAACTGCATAACATGTAAAATATACACCAGATTTCAGCATACAATAGTAATTTTAACATATCTAAATAAATTTCGGTTTCACCCGAAAGTGAGACCGGAACTATCGAATTTGTGTAAAATATGTACATGAACCTGTATTACACAGAGATCAAGTCAGGTCGCATGATTAAAGGCAATGTTCGAAGTAAGCTAGCCTATTGTATGGAAACTTTATAAGAAAGTGGGATATGCGCATCTCAAAAACGGTAGCAGATGTCAAAATGGTAAATGTCTCGTTAGATTTTAAATGCGCTTCTGGATGCCTGGGCGACTATAATTTTTTGAAAAATCGACTATTTTTTCGAAAATCCGGAAAACCATAATTATACTGAAAAAGTGACGTTGGTTGGACATACGCGAAAGTTAATTATACGCTTGGACGAGCTTAAATTCTCTAGTCTCTTTTTTCTTGTTTCGTAAGACTCCATGCAAAGTAGTCTATTTTTGCGAAATTATAAATCAATATAACCTAGGGGTCGGCAAACCGTGGCTCGCGAGCCACATATGGCTCTTTGGCCCGTTGAGTGTGGCTCTGCCGTTTACTATTACGATGTTCTGATTTTGCTAAAATGTATAAATATATACACGGTGTAATCA
>JAZBGW010000771.1:0-11827 GCA_037464815.1 Mylabris variabilis | reverse complement strand
AAAGAACAAATTGACAATTTCGCAATTGCCATTTATGCCGTTTCTTTAAATTATCATCCCTGAAAAAAAGTTGTCGGGCTAACAGAAAATGTTGAAACTCTATTGTTTTCAAATCAGTAACGGATTCTTTTGTTTGTTGAAATCTCCCGTTGAGAAGAAGCTTTCCTCTATTGTTGGTGGTCGACTCTTTGGTCGTTTGTTTTAAATATTAATGACTCGAACAGATGCACTTATTCGAGAATTTAAAAGGAACTTGGTCAACTCTACTAATTGCTTCCAAAAAGATGGGAGATTATTCAAACAAATCCCCAGATACAGCGATCAGAGAAAAAGCTCGTTTATATTCAACATGTGTATTTATTATGCGACAATCGTAAATTATTTTTAGGTGCCGAAAATGGCCTCACCGACAACTAGCAGAAAGACGACAACGGGGCGAAAAAAAGGCAGATATAGAGACATTCTTAATCCGATGAACTGGAGATTAGAGAGAGTTTCAGAGTTGATTAAATTCGTATAGCTGCTATCCTATACAGTATGTTCGTGCTGTGTGGTTTAATTTTGTATTTAGTATAATGTTTCAGCAAATTGACATCGTTGATGATTTTGGTGCAATCTAGTTAGTTATAGTGTGAGATGAGGAAATAGAATTGCAACATAGAAAGGAAACGATGCAGAACTTTATGTACCAACTAAATATATGTGGAGAATTTATAGTAAAACGGTATATAATACATATATATGTACATATATGGAATAAGTTTATTTCGGTTCGTTGATGCACAATATTGCTACCACTGTATATTACAAGCACTAATAATATAATAAAATAAATTCGATTTAGTCGATAGCAGAGACACGAGCTGAAATACAACGTTGCTTCTTTAACGAGGGGGAGTTTTTTTTTAAAATAGGGAAAACAAAGGGAGCTCGAATATCGATCGGTATTTTTCAGAATATTTCTCCCAGTCCACCCGCTAGAGAATAACCGAATTGTTTGTATTTCGCCAGATATAAGCATGGAACTTATGCTAGATTTTTAGTGTTGATGAAAATTGACGAGATCGCTCAATTTAATGTTGAATTTTATTCTGCTGAACTCTGGATAAACGCCAGTCTTTTAGTTTATCGTTCACCATGATGACGACTCTTAAGGATGCTTATGACAACATGAATAGAATAATGCGCCTATAAAAGATTTTTCATTATTTTAAATGATATAGAGAACGATTTAATATTAAAGTTACAAGATTCATCTTATTTCGTCCAGAAAAAATCACGATTTAAATTGTCGCCTCGTTTATTGGCATTAAACATTAAAACTCAACCGTTTCGTTAGTTAATACGAGCCGTTATTTGTCGTTTCAGTCTAATTAAAAGCAGCTTTCTCCAGTTATGAATTTAACATGAGATCAGTGGATGGTCCAGAAAATTTCAAACGTGTAGATATACCTCCCATTATTTACCTCTCATTCTTCATTTATGTTTTGGAGGGTAAACAAGAAAATTGCAAGTTTCTTGTTTGAAAAATTTGCATACTCCAAGTTGAAAAGTTTTAACTGTACTTTTTCTTGTTTGTTTGTTTGTTACTCATCTAAATTGAACATAGGATTTATTATTTGTAGCAAGCAAAAAGAGTAATTATCCTCAACAATATATATAAAATGATATTACAACTTGTCCATTAACAAGTTCACTGCAAACAACTTGTCATTCTCAAAAAGTTGTGTTATATATATATTGTAAATTATTAATGGCAAGTTTTCAACATTTGACATGCACCACCATCACGCATTATTCAGACAGCATCTCGTTCATGCACAAATTACACTAAGAATGCTAGTAACGTACATCTATCGTACCGTACAATAGTAGAATTCACAAATACTTCGTTGTCGACATCCAATTTGGCAGCTCGAATACGGCTGCTGTTTCTGCTACTAGTCGATCAACGTATACACGTTCACATCGACGAACTAACACACAAACGATTAAATCAAACGCACTTTACGTATAACCATGTCAGTGGATATTTCACTGTGAACCGGGAAATGTTAACTGCCAACGGTCACGCTAACGTTAAGGGGCTGGCTTTTAAATGACTGGTTTCGATTGACGAAATTATAGCCGATGTTAAAGGCAACAGTAATTGGAGAGATTATACGGATTTTTGGGTTCGTTTAGCATTAGAATATCAATCGATGGTTTAAACATATCGCTAAAATGGTGACTTTTGTTCTCGTCTGTTCGTATTAACTCTCTATAGACGCAGCATGTTGCTCAAACTATACCTGCACATCTATCTGATTTAGTTGCGAACTTTACAAGAATTTACACTGTTTTGAAGATAAAATGAATCCGCCCGACGATATTCTACAAAGTTGGTTAATAATTTTGCAAACTTTCGATGATATCATTTTGTCTACTATACAACTATGTATGTACGCAAAGAAGAAATTAGATGGGATGAAGGCATATGCTATTATACGTATCTATCGTTACAACCGTTTAGAACTGGGAATCTTGCTAAAAGATACAATGTTCCCACTTGATGGTGTTGTAATACTCTAAATGAAAAGGAGAGACTCATGTTTAGGAACTTGTCTTCAATAGTTTCAATCCCACTTATGAGACTGTTTCTATCCCAAAGGTATTGTTAACATACTAATATCATTCTCGGATATATAGTATATTGATTGTATTCTTGGTAGGTTGGTAGTTAATTTTAATAGGAGCATTTATAACAAGTCCAACTGGTCCGACCGTGTTACATTCGGTACCATTAAATGATTCGCTCCAGTTTATTAATAGAAGATGTAACAATAACTGAACGGATAAATAATTAGATCTGCCAAATCCATTCAATGGCAATATTGTATGATGTTATTCATGTGTGAAAACGTACAGATCCAATATGACTGTCAAATGGAAACTCCCTAACTGACACATCTATTATCATATACACACATACATACATACATACATATGTTATTGATATAAGTTGATTTTATCAATAATGAGATAAACAAGATTAAAATGTGAAAGGAAATTAAACCACTAAAGCTTAGCCTCTATTAATTAAAATACGATAGTATTATAATGTACAAATTTAATTTGTTTACAAACTAACTAGCTTATAGTGTCAATACTTCCTTGAATCGTTAAAAACATTAATTAGCTATGTGGGTGAGCAAGTTGGCCGTTTTCAACAAACTAATGGAGCGATTAAAATAAAATTTTGGGGATTTGTAGGGTGGTCGCCAGAGAACATTGTAGCAAAATTAGGACCTCGTAACTCACCGGGAAGTCGGTCAAAAATTTTGGGACATCGTCGTGATTTTCGAAAACAAGCTACACGTTAAATGCCTGACACGAAAACTCTCCCAACACTGATTTTTTTCGATCAACTCCATTGAATTCTAGAGAAAATGCAAAACATTCCGACCTCTTCCACAATACAATCTTTGAGTCATTCGAACTCATTTTGTGTGTCGAGTAAGTTTTTAAGAATCGCAAAATTGTCAAAAAAGGTCTTTTTTGACCGAGTTCCAAATGAGCCAATACAGCCTCTATTCCAGCGGTTCTCAAACTTATGTAGTCCGAGCACCGCTCTTGAAAAACTCCATCCCACCCCTAGGCAATTTACTGCGTTCTTAAAACTGAATTTCTGGCCCAATAATCGTATAGACTCCGCATTTCTTGCCCTTTCATCGTCTTCTTGAACTGTTTTGCAATCAGTTTTTATAATTTAACGAACCCCTAATAATACAGTTTAAGAAACGCTGCCCTATTCGATTCCATAGCTATTTTGGACATTTTATCTATTTGCTATAGGAAGATTGATATTTTTATGTGGTGTTTTCGCGTTTTTCGTATCTGTTCCCCTGATTTTAGCCTCACCAAAAATTGAATAAATTTGAATTTTTATACAATACTGTGGGGTGTCGTCTGAACGAAAATAGAATCAAATCAGATGAAATCGAATCGAATCGTTTGTAATTCCTTTATAAACTTCAAAGAGACTCGTATTGGTTATATAATTTGATTAGCTTGGGATTGATGTATTCAAAAATTAATACAATAGCACTCAAACATAATGTCACCATTTTGGTATCCCCTTGAATATCGTTATAACCGAGTTCTACTGTTATATAGTCGTGCGTGTGTGTGTGTGTGTGTGTATGTGTGTGTGAGTATATAATTTGGAACAGACAAAGTCGTTGCCCTGTTTTAAATCGATAATGTGGGAAATTTGAAGGATGGATCATGAGCATACATATCGACGATGTCGTCTCGCCTTTATACCCTAATACATTATTTTCCTCTCGACTGTCTATAAATAAGGCACAATTTTCGTTTTAAGATCGTTTATAAAAGACCAAAGAGATATTTCGCTTGTAAATTGTATTTCAACTGAACGATAAATGTGAATGGAGAAGAATTCTTGATGGGGACAAAAAACAAAACAAAACGAAAACGATTTTAAATTCAATTTGATTCAGTTCTTAATTGCTTAATAAGATTGCTGACGATTACAAACATTTTTAAAACTGCATCCGCGCTTAATTCACCACAGCAGTAAATGGGACGATCTATACGACGATCCGATTTCCAATCAATTTTTGCTTTCGATTTAATGCAGATTATCCGCCTCTTTCGCTTCTACACGCTTCTTCTTTTCATTATACGTCTCTGTCTGATAAAGTGACTACCGAGTAAGAATTTGCAATGACTGCAACGAGATACACTGCAGCTTCTTATTCTCTTACTGTCTTTTCGTTTTGTTGTGCAATCTTATCTTTAGATTTGGCAATTCTTACTGCATTTATAATTATTTATAATATCGATTTAATGTGGGGTGTTTCTTTTGTAAATTTTGGATCGATTACTGGTGGTGGCTGTTGTTAATGTTGTTGTTGTTGGAAAGTTTCATTATTGCCCTGAATTCATTGGTAGAGCCGTAACGTTTCTGTCGGCCAGTTTACACGAAAACCTCAAATTGAAAGGACGACGACGACGACGAAGACGACAACAACACCAGAAATTGAGTGGAATTCAAACTGTTCAAGCTCAAATGCGTTGAAACATTTCGATTGCTTTCTATTCTTGTTGATTGTTTCGATTTGTTTCCACCCTCTATCTGTTTTCACCCTGTTTTTAATCAAAGAAACTTTACCTACGACTTTATAATTAATGAATTTTCATATTACATTTTGTAGTTAACGTTTTAATAGGTTTGTTGAATGGTTAGAAACAAAAGTCAATAACTGTCAAACTGTTTTCGATTCAGGTGAAGGTAGGTAGTAGATGAGTGTGCGCTATTTTTGTTTGTAAAAGTTAGATCGTTAGTGTTGTTGAGCTATACTGAAAACTTATACAGCTATGAACTCAATCTACAAGGAATTATTCTTAAGCTCTTACTAGCTCTCTTAAAATGAAGACAAGATGAATGCTTTGTAGTTTCCCCGAGTAAGAGGCTCTTGTTTCTTAACAAACTCCTCATATGATGTACCAACTTTAGTTATCTATTAATTCAACAATCTTGATATTAGTTGATAGAAACTATATTAAGATTGTACTGGTTATTGTTCCATAAACAGAGGAATCTTTATGGTAAGATTTAATTGATTTAAAACGTCGAATTAAGCGAAAGTCAACGAATTAGGAAATATGGATGAAATCGAATAGGGCCTTTCAGGAGGGTAAGAACAAATTCTCTATAAGTCTTTCATTATTAATAGAACAGAATAATTCTCAAAAGAACTTGAAGAAATACTGCTAAAAATGAAAAAGTTCTTCTATGAAGTTAGTAAATAAGAAAAATTGACGTTAATTCTTCGAAATTTCTCAGTATTGAATTGTTTTTACAAATCCAAAATGAAATAAGTTCAAAAAATAATATTACCTTTTTAAAACATTAATTTTTATTTACATAAAAGTCAACCATTTTCAAATACAGGGTGTCAGATCTAAATATGGACAATTCTGTGAAACTCCTATTAATTCTAAAAATATTTTGAGGATTTATAGAAGCATCTCTAGAGAAACTTTTAGCAAAATTAAAATCTCGTAGCTCAATTGGAAATTGGTCAAAGAATGTTCGTTAAAATCACATAGAATGACTCGAGGATCCTCCCAACACTGATTTTTTTCGTTTTTCTGTAATGCATTCTAGAACAGGTGGAAATGTTTCCAATTTTTGGAAAAAAAAAACAATATCGAGAGCGTTGTTTAGTCATTCTTGGTCGTTGTAGGTGTTTAGCTTGTTTTTGACCAACTTGAGTTACGAGGTTATAATTTCGTTAAAATAGTCTCCAGGGATCCCCCTACAAACCCTTAGAATATTTTTATTCTTTTTGCAACGGAAAATTTATTTTTTAAAAGGAAAATATTATTTTTATGTTTACTTTCTCAAACTCGTAACAGAGCTTTTTCTGTTAGACAGCTTAGGTGTTCCACTTCAAGTTGTTGTAACAATTATTTTATTCTTGAGATAAATGAAAGAATTATAGCAAAATTCATTGCGACTCTGCTCAGGTTGCTGAAAGACTGTATATTTGGTAAAATGTGCGTAGAAAGACAAGTGGTCGTCTCAAGGGAGTTGTTATATATCCATATCAAACTTCGTAAAAGGGATTTCATTCGAGCCCACTTTGATCGCCTTCCATAACCACACTGCTAGCCTTACGTTGATGCAACTTTATATATATTCAAATTTAGCAAATTAAAATAAACGACCTGGCATTGTTTAGCTGAATATTGCTCAATTTTTCAATTAATTTAAGATTGCCCCTGGAGAATATTCATAAAAACAACAACAACAACAGAAACACATTGAAATTTATTACATGTAGAGCTTTCTGAATTTTCCACCAACTACACATATCGTAAACAGTGATGTTTACAAGGAAAATGTAAATTCAGTTAAAATGTCTTCTTTCTGACATGTCGTTGAAGAAATAATTGAAATTCAATGTTGATTAAAGCCACCCGATGCTCCTCTTCTAACTTCCGTTCATTTTTTATATCAAAATTAAAATTGATATTTTCATAGTAAATGAGTTTTCAAACTTTTGTCAACTTTCACAACGTCCTCTTGGATTATCTTTAAACGTTACATCAGCTTAAATTCAAAAGGCCCCCGTTTGTGGTTAATCTTCAGTTTGCTTTATTACAACTGTTTTAAAGAACTAATAGCGGCGATGAATTAAAATGGCATTAAAGTTAATTTGTCTAATTGTCATCAGTCAACAGAAAGAAAGACGACATAATTGAATTCGTTTGCAAAATGAACAATTTAAATAAGTCGTCGTAGAGGAGAAGGAGGATGGAAGTAAAGGGTAAAAAATCGGTCTAAAGTTGATTCATTTCAATGATGTCAGGCAAGGAAATGAACGTATCTGGGACAAAAATCGAATAATGTTGTGCTTCTTTCCAAGGGACTATAAGATGAAATGGAATTTCAACATTGATGCCATTCGACTTTGCCAAAAACAAGATACAGTAGTGATTGTCCTTCTTCAAACTTGTGTCAACAGCGTGTATGTCAAACGAAACTCAACTGTATCGACATGAAATACCGATCCCTATAGTTTGGCAATTTTGAAAACAGACAGAAAGACGGAGAGATTTACAACAACTAGCAAATTTGTCTTTTATTTTGTTTTCTCCGTTATAACTGTCATTCACGAATGAACAAAACAAGAATACTTTGTTTATAGTTGTTGAAATTTTTGCATTTGTTAGATTGCTACTAGTTTTGAAGCTTTCAACACAGAATTACAGTTTTTCATCAAGGATCATCTTTCGTATTTAGTTGTAATAGATTGTTATTGTTGAATTCACTGTTTGAATACTTTATAGATGATTTTGCAGCCACTTCATTACCCTGAAATGTAGTCCTTTCTCGACTACAATAATCCAACCAAAGATTACCAAGATTATGGTTAACAAAAGACATTTCTCATTTATTGTGCTGGAGACAATTTCCACATAAGACCATTGGAGAATACCGCGTTATTTCTCTTCTCCACATTCAATGATATTGTAGATGAAATGTAGTTTAATACTTGAAGCTTTCATGTAAATACGCCGTTGTTTGTTGGGATATTAGAAGACTGTGCATGGTTTTTTTCTCGTCATCGCCGCCACCGTTCTAGAATGATGACAATATTCATAATAACTTTTAGAAAATTGTTTTGGAATTTTTCTAAAATTACCAATTAACCGTCGACTTTTCGGTACAATTTTAACGTTGTTGTCTACAATGAACTGATGTAAATTATAAATTCTCTAGTGACGCGTAATAGAATAAGCAGGTGATAACAATTTGACAGGTAACACGTGTCAAGTTTCATCTCCTCATTATGCGAAAGACTATAGAACATCATAATGACTATTTTGTCTCTTTGCTCATCAACATTTATGACACTGTACGGCAATCACTATTGTTGTTCACTTACCGGGTGATTCAAGTAAGGCGAAAAGTTCTAATGACAATTCCTATTATTTGACAACGATTTGTACGAGGGTGCGCAGAGAACATTTAAGCAAAATTAGAGCCTTTTAGCTCATTGGGAAATTGGTTAAGAAACGCTTTATTTCGACAATTATACGCATGAACCGATTAAAAATGGCTCGTAGACCATCGTAAAATTAATTTTTCCCGTATTTCTTGTTTGTTTCCTAGAAAATTTGGTGTAGATCGATCTTGGAAAAAATGAATGAATCTAGTGTGAATAACCCTCTTTGATAGAGTAAGATTGTTTATCTTATTCAGTGTTTATTGCTCTTCTTCTGACATTCTTTAATGTAAAAATAATAAAAGGATTTTTAAAAAAAAAACTTAAATCAGCATAAATAATCCTTTCCATCGGGTTAAAAATAGTAAAAATAAGTAAAAGGCCTCGTCATTCATAAGAGTGTCGGAAAATCAAACGAATAAAAGCTATTTTAAAAGGACCTTCTAGGCATTCTTAGTTCTTTGACGGATATAAGCGGTTAGTGAAAATCGGGACAACGTCGGAATAAAGCGTTTTTTAACCAACTACAAGGCCCTAATTTTGCTTAAATGTCCTCTGGGGACCCCCCTATAAAGCCTCAAAAAAATTTTCGGGTCGCTCGCCAAATAATAACTTTTCGCCTTACGTGAATCACCCTGTATTTATAAGTTGTTGTCGTTTTATTACAATTGTCGATTCTTAAGACAAAATGTACATGTAGTAAACTATATATCGCCCATCATCTATCTTTGTCATCATAGAAGAACACGTAACGATAATTTAGCATGTTAAGTAGCTTTTGTTCGTTTCGCCTGATGGCAATTAACTTGACTATAACTAGCCCTAATTTACCGTCATCACTAAATGTTCAACGATTTCACTCACAGCTAATAGTGAAGAGGCGTGTGCAATAAAGATGTTTATGTAGTTTAGAGCACAGTATCATCAGAGACGAAAGGAAGTGAATCAATTGATGCCCTAGGGATAATTACTTCATCTTACTCCATCTTTACTACTAGATCTAGTAATCGAAACTGGAACATTGCAACATTTCAACAAATTCAACAATTAGGAAATTATTATCAACAATCTAAAATAAGAAACGTATTGTAAAGTTGTCAATTGTTAAGTTAATTTTTTAGGTAATTTTCTACTATATAAATTCAAATGCACGCATGTACGGCTCTGATATAATAAATTTCCTTGTTTCATTTCCCCTATTCGTTGGCATTTGAAACGAATTCGCGACTCTGAAGCATTCAACTACATTTTATTGCTGAAATTTACATGGAATCCCTAATTCATGTACGAAATACTTAGGTCCAACGTAGAATGAACAATCGCCGGTACATTTAAGTATATTCTAATGTAATTCAATATTCTACAAACACTAGTTATACTTCTTTAGGCGCGTTTTTCTGAAAAATTATGACAGTGAAATTTTTACAAGCAATAGAAGTTGCGTGCGCAAAGTAGCGACACTAAATTAAATCTGAAAATAAACGGTTGCTATGAAAACGGAGAGAAAGCGGGATTTTTAATTATTTAACATTTTCAGTTTTACAATTAGAAAAAATAAGGGAATTCCGGACTTATATTTTGATTCGGCGTGCAGTCAATACTCAAACATCGATTACTCGCTTGTTTTTTAAGATATTATCAAAAATCGACTTGAATTAGACAGAGAAATTCAAGCTGCATGTTCTAAAGCTTTTTATTTTGAAAAAATGTGATAAAATTCGGAATGGCAGAAAAACTCTTGAATCTCGTTTTTTTCGTACATTTTCCTTCATGACTGGCTAAAACTTAGCCAATATTATCGATTTTCAACAATTATTAAGTGATTTAGATAGTAAATTGAAAGGGCTTTTCAAATCTTCAAGAATTTTCCCGATATGTTTGTTAGTTTATCGATAACTGGAGTATATTTTCAGAACAGGTAATTGCTTTTCTATTTTTATTAGAAAGTAACTTTTACTGCAAGTTCAAAGCTTAAAAATTTATTTTACCCCTATCCGTTCCCATCGCCACACCTTCTTTCCTTTATGACGGTGAAAGCTTGGCTTACACAACTAAAAGAAAGGGTATTTCTCGCTCAAGACTCGTCACATATTCAGCGCACTCGGCTGTACCTAGTTTTTTTTTTTTAGCAGAATCAAATTGGTAATCACATTGGTAATCTATTCATGTGTATGTACATCACTCAAGTTGAGTAATTAAATTTTTGACACGAATCGTTCTGTTCCCAACCTACAACAAATTATATTCATTGTTTCATTATATCACACAAATTTGATTTCCAACTGTGTTTTTCCGTCCATATACATGTGAAAATATATGGTATGGTGCGGTATAATACTTCATCTGTCGTATACATGACCTAAAACGAATTGAATTGTACCGTGGAATGAGTTTTAATTAATTAGAAATATGTAGAATGCAACTGTAATAGTTTGCTCACAAGACCGGTTTCGATGTGGTGAGTAAAGGGTGAGAAACATTTTGAATTTAAAATCAACTCGCAACTGTTATCAACACATACAAGTGAGTATTTAAGGGTAGGTATGTAAAGCTTAGAATGCTTCACAAATTTTTAAAAACAAAATTCAGAGTGCAAGCTCTAATTTTGACAGATACCCCTGTTTGTGTCAAGAATAAAAGCGACAGAGCTTAGGTGGCCGTAAGAGATTCGTTTATTTATTTCGCTTCTTCTTTCACTGACAAACACAAATGTCGAGAAGAATTTAAAGACTTCATTGGTCATTCTATTCGACAATTTGTTTCAACAATGTTGGGTATTTGTGAAATTTCGTGCCATCAAAAAGCCATTCACTTCTCCAATTGATTGACTTGAAATCGAATCAGGTCGAAATATCGTGAAAAAAACCCGTACGCTTTGTTGATTTCTGTGTAATAATAATCTCGATATTCTGATACAGTAAGGTGGTAGTACCTTGTTAAAGTTGTACAAAACATCCCGAATCAATCTCGATTTTATCGTGTAGGGAAAAGGGAGGAGAGAGATAGAGAGATAGAGAAAGAGGAAAAAAAATACTCACACCCAACTTTCAAACAATCTGTTCATATAGATTGACAAGGTAATCACAGCTTGTTATTACGCCAATCACTGGAATAACAACAAGTGTCCTTGTCATTCAATACCACACGTTCAAATTCACGATTAACTTGCTTGGGTGGATTTCATCCGAAAACCATTGTTTCGAAATAAAATTACAAATAATATTTGATAAGACGACTGACATTTGAATTATTGGAATCTGTCGGATATATGATTTGAAAATTTCTCCATTTAGAAAAAAGATATT
>JAZBGW010000770.1:0-20233 GCA_037464815.1 Mylabris variabilis | reverse complement strand
AACTCATTTTTACTCGGGTATGGCGGACCTAATGGTCAAAAATAAAATTGGAAATTGTAATGATGGGTACTTTTGAAGGGAAAACATTAAGCATGGTTGAAGTATATGCGACGTATTTAACAGCTTTTATGCAGATAAAACTCCCAATTACATTAAAATTTCCAATTTTATTTTTCCCAATTAAATCCGCCATGTTTGCTAATAATTTTGTCAAATATTTACCATATGCCTAACTGATCCAGTAATAAATCAATCCTTACAATGATGATTATAGTGTGCTGTGTTTTTCGTATATTATGCTGATGCATGGATATAATAATGACAGAAAATCTTGCAAATTTTTTAGAATTTTTTTCTCAAAAATTTTCTGATGTGACCACCTAATATCTTTGCATGTCTGAATGTAGAAAAATATGCTCTACCTGAAAGTGCAATATAAAATGGGGGGTGCCATAAAAAAATGGGTGATGATGTCAGTTATTTGTAATGGTAACTGGTAGAGCCTTTTTGGCTCAGTAACAGTTAATCAATTAGAAAATAAAAAACTACTTGACTGGCGTTTCTCAAAATTTTCATAAATAAAAAAATTATGACGATTATGCGTTACTCTATACTCATCCTGTATATATTTATATATACCTATTTTAGTATTACACTTATGTTATATAATTGATTATTTACTACTATTATATTCTAAGAATGAAACGATCGATTTTTGATAGCTAAAATATGTTGGAAATGCTTTAGATTCAAGTTTACTTACAAGATATCTATAAAAAATTCCGTCAAGCGTCATTAGGGTCATTTGACATACTCCACTCAAAAGTTGATTTAAAAAAATCAACCAAAGGTTTCGATTTGTCTTTCGAGAGATTTATATTGAAATCTCCACTCAGAATCATCCGTAATTTGTGTAGATTTCAATTGAAAAGAGTAGCTCCAACTTCATTGTAAGCAAGTAAATTTCCGTGAATTAATTCGAAAATTTATTCTCGGTTTGATTTGTTGAAATGTAAATAGCAACAATCACAATTACTTGTCAATTTTCTGCTTTATATGTAGCTGTACAAATATCTCCGACATGTGATTCAGCATTACTTAATGCTAAATTCATTTTTGGAAGTAACAGAACTTCGTTTTTTTTTTATATCAACCCCAGCAGCTCTGTGATTTTCTCCTGTGAATTTAGCAACGCAATGAGGATTTGGAACGTTGATGTTTTCTTTATTACTCGTCCAAGTTTCTGATAAAAATTAATATAGTTAAATGTTGTATAACACTTTCATCGAGATCTAAAGCATGTGCGCGTAAACTTTGACAATTTAATGAATATATTGATAACCCTTTTTTGTGGACATAAAGTTTGTCAAGACCATCAGTAACTGTTTGAAGTCTATTTAGTGATAATCTTTTAAATTAATTTTGTAAATCGCTGAAAAACGTAGGCTATGTAAAAATTTTGGATAGGGATTTTCCGCAATTGTTATAGAGCATGCTGACACTACCGTAAAATGATTATATTTTGAATTTAAAGTTTTGTCATTATTAAGGGGTACCATGCATGATTTTCTATCTACAGGTACTGCATTCTTTGTAATACTATTGTCCGACATGTACCCTGAAACTTCGCTTCTAACTTTTCTTCTAATTTTCTCAGGATTTGGAAGCATCAGCCAAATTCTGCTAGTTTCGTGATTATTGTCATAATAAATATGGCACAATTTTCCTACAGCACCATTGCCCAACCCATCCGACAACGATATTCGTCGTCAACATATAGTATTTTTCAATTATAAATATTATTTCGTAAGGCAACCCTCCAGTATCGATCGTAGATATTTTGTGTAGCCTTTACTTTACAAACGCTTGTTGCTCAACATCACGACAGCCCGTATAGATATCTTTAGCCACAGAAGTAACCTTGTTTTCTGGAATTATTATACGTTTGTACAGCTACATTTGATAAAAATAATAGTATTCCATGAGGACAAGCAATATTGCCTTCATCTTTACTCACGAATCTTGATTCAACTAATGCCAATTTATCCGCATTCAGCTTTTCTCCATTTACAGTTTTCGTAAGAGCGTTGGAAAGCAATTTGTTTGCTTGCCCCATGACTTCATTAAGTTCGTAAAATTTCAAATTGAGCCATACTGTGCGCCCCATCATTCTGCGCTTAATTTGGTTATAAATCGAAGTTGCTCTAAGCAATTGTCTTAGGTCGTCAATTACTATAACATCCAAGTTACCAAAATTACTTATAAAATTACCAGTGATTCGTTTAAGACGTAGGTAGATTTGCTCTAACAGTTCTTGCCAATTATACTAACCACATCAATGATTATCACTCTGACATACCTAAACAAACATCTGTATTGATGTGCAACTTCTATACTCCGTGGTAACAACTTTGACAGAGATATTTTCAGAGCCTTGTCAACAGTTGTCCCATCTATTGCTACAGCTGCTTTTCCTGTCGATGCACAAGTTATGTAGGCATTACAATATCCATCGTTATCAGAAAACCGATTATATATTTCCATTATTAATTTTATAACGAATGTTTTTCTACACCCAGCTGGTCCAGTAAAAAATATTTATAAAGGATTATTATCATTAGACAATAATTTATGGATTACATGCATTAGCATTGCTTTGTGTTTTGTATTCGCCATTCTTATAGCTTCACAAAAATCTGCAATGGGCATAATATTTTCTTTTTTTAGCAGTAGCAAAAAGTTTATTTAATGTGGCCAATCGAAGGTCACTATCCATTTCAGAATTTGGATTGTTGTATAACTCCTCAAAAGGATTTCCTTCAGGGAATCTATTAGAAACATTTTGTATTTCATCTTCATCAATAGGACATTTTTCGTGACATAGTTCTCTGAAAATATGAATTGTTTTATTTTTGTCTATATTTGACTCAAAATTCCTTCCTCCTTTGCAGAATAATACCCTCTTGATTATCATATACCGGGCGAGTCGCCTAAAACGAAAAGTTCCTAGGGCAACTCTTATTATTTAGCGAGCGAATCGAAAAATATTTAAACAATTATTTTGAACTATCATCATCATTATTTTTTATTTTTTAAAATGTACACAATAGCTATTTGTGTAACGAGATAGGAAATGTATTATTTTTCCGTATTAGGCATGAGATTTTAGATCGAGGCGTTAACCGAGATCTAAAACATGGCGTATACGGAAAAAATACATTTCCTACGAATTACACACATTTTTTTTCTACTAGAGTTTGGAAAACATTTTAAATTTTATAAATAAAAATAAGAAATAAAAAAAAATAAGAAACAAATTATAAATGCGATCGAAATGTCTGCGATCATTCGTTACTATAGAGATATAATTCGTTACTATAAGGAAATAAATGAATTTTGACATTTCAGTGATGAAATATTATTTCCTAACTTGGTAGGAAATATTCCACTTTTCCTAACTCAATTTAATATTGAAATATTGAAGTTTTCCAAACTCTAGTAGAAAAATGTAATTTAAAAATGCAACTTTGGATTTAGCTAAATAATTTGCTCTAGTATGTCTTCGATGTTCCTGAAGCCTATTGCTCAAAGGTCTACCCGTTTCACCTATGCTTCGGTTTTGTTTGTGTCAAAATCATTTTCAAAGTTTGTGTAGGTTTAAAAGCTGTCGTTATGTTGCACTTTATTGCAATCCTTCTGACCGTTTCAGAAAGTCCCTTAATGTACAAAATTTTTTTAGGTATAAATGGTAAACATCCGTCTATTTCTACTTCCATCGTGAAATTTATTGTCTGCCTTATATTATTTACTTAATGAAGGAATTGTTTTAGATGTTATTCCCCGTGGTTCCATATTATGAATGTGTTATCCACATAGCGTAACTATAATCTTAGCTTGCTTACTGCGCAGTCAATTGCTTTCTTTTTAAACCAGTCCATGTAAAGATTCGCGACTATTGGTCGCGATCCCATCGGTAGGCCTTCCTTCTGAAGGTAGAAGTTGTCGTTCAGTTGGAAGTAGGCGTTCTTTAAGCAGCATGATAGTTCAAAATAATTGTTTAAATATTAAGATTCCGTCGTCTACCACTTTCAATGAATCGAAAAATATTTCAAGGATTTGTAGGAGGGTCCTTAGAGAACATTTTAGCAAAATTAAAACCTCGTAGCTCATTTGGAAATTGGTTAAAAACGCTCGTTTCTGACGATGTTGCGATTTTAAAAAACAAACTAAACATCCAAAGTGACTTAGAATGACTCGAGGATTCTCCCAACATTATTTTTTTCGTTTTTCTCCATTTTATTTTAGAACAGGTGGGATTGGTTAGCATTTTTTCTAGAATGCAATGGAAAAAAACGAAAAAAAATCAATGTTGGGCGGGTGTTCCAGTCATTCTTAGTCGTTTTACATTTAGCTCGTTTTTGAAAATCGCAGCCTTGTTCAAAACGAGCGGTTTTTGACCAACTTCCAAATGAGCTACGAGGCTTTAATTCTTCTAAAATTATCACCAGGTACCACCCTACAAATCCTTGAAATATTTTCCGAATCACTCGCCAAATAATGGGAATTGTCATAAGAACTTTTCGTTTTAGGTGACTCACCCGGTATAGAAATAAATTTCATTTCTGCTAGCATTTCCTCTTCTTCGTCTCGGAACGGTAAATTTAGTGTCACCATTCATTAAAGTCTGAGGCCATATCATAATTATAGTATCGAATAACTCAAGGTTCACATCTCTTAACAAGCTCTTCTTTTTTATTTGGTGTGTATTTAGATACAAATTGTACTAGTGTAATTTCTTCTAAGTATTCGGGCCTTTTCTCATACTTATCGAATCAATTTCTTTTCCACACATCAGGGATATCATCATCTAATTCACTTATCACTTTCGTAGTTTTTCTTATCCGTTGACGTTCAATTGTCTTGGAATATATACGATGATAGTTGAACATTTTGACATAGGCTCACGTAATAAATACCAAGTTTCTTGACTTGTAATTTCAGTATGATTTAGTATATTCACGCTAATGTTTTTGGTTACGTTAACGATATCAAGTTCTGGATGTTCATTCATTGTTTCTATTATTTTCCTTTGTAACTCACTTATTCCTCTATTTGTTTTATGAACATATTCTAAGACGTAAGCTGCACATGAATATTCTTCCGTGATGAATTGGAAGTCGGTATTGGACTGAACAATATTAAGGGTGAATGAATTGAAAGTATTATGCCATTTTTTAGAAGGTTCACGCTTTACAAACACTTTTGGTCTATTTATTCCTGCTCTTATAATATTACAATAATCTTCATACGAATCAAGACCATTACGATTATAAAAATCGTCCATGTCCACAAAATCTTCATTCTCTAATCGTGCTCGTATTTCAGCATAGCGTTTTTTACAATCGTTGAACTTTTCTTTTGTATTTTTCATCGGAGTTAAAATCACAATTTTCTTGCAAGGCATGAATGGTGCTTCAGATCTACATTTTTGTTCTTTGTTTGCAGTAATTTTTTTGTAGCACATAAATGGGTGCTTATGCGCTTGAAGTTTAATATTCCCTTAAGCGCATGAGGACTGCCCCGATGCTAAAATTCAATGAGTTTAAAATAGTGCACGACTATGTACATTCGAAAAGGACTGTAGTTCTTAGAAGTAAGAATGTTCATTATGACATTAACTAATTTATTGAACTACTCAGCGCAAGTAACAGCATCTTCATTGATGAGAGTACTTTTCACCATGAAGTACAATTGCGGTAATGCTTCTTTAGTGATATAATCGCCTTTATTTACTTTGTACAACAATTGAAGTAAATCCAACCACCCAATTTTATTAGCACTTATGGTAAAAAATACAGTCGGTTTTATTAATTGTCTAATCATAGCAATTTTTTTTATCTTTTTAGACCAGTACTTAGTAGAATTTGAAATACAACGTAAAAAAGTCAGATTACTTTCGATGCGATTATGAATGTAGTCTTTCGATTGTATTTCTTCTTTGGTAATATTAGAATTTTTTCTTACGTGTCTAAATGCCACAGTGAGAGAATCCTTTACACTCATTCTCATTATTTTCATTGCCATATATAATAAATGATGAGGCGTTATATCACGTCTGTCTGATCGTCTGACTTCACTAGTTACCGTCATAAAAGGGGTCACAATAACCCCTTTCCGAAACTAACGGAACTAACCCAGATAAATTGACGGAAATGCCAATTCTTCAGCATCAGCATCAAATAATAAACTTATAGGCAAGTTATTTTCGCCAGGAGCTATTCTTAAATACAAGTCGTCATTCCACATAACTGTTTGTTGTTGAGCTAATAAACTCTCTTCAATCCGTATATTTTCACATAGCTCGTTTTCAGCATTTCCACCAAATCCATTGTTATGATTTCCGACATCTGTTCCACTAAAATATCAGGTAGAATTTCTTCGCCATGTACAATGTTAAAGAACATATCAACTGTAGTAGTATTGTATGTTCCATAAAGTGGTGTATTTACCAAGTATTGCAACCACTCTTTTCTTCGCTAGGCCATGCATATAGCTCGTTTTGTGTATTATTTTTGATTTGATATGAACGTAAATGCAATGATCATCATCGATATTTCTTGGTAATTTATTGAACATTGTATGGACTTCTACAGGAACATTAATGACTTGTCCATAAATCCCATATTCGCCACGAACATGTCGAAGAATTCCTATTTACATAAATGGAAATTAACCTTCCCGATACTAAATCTAATGAACAATTAAGTAAATTATCAGTTATAATACCATTAGTGGTCAAAGTTATGTCGAATATTTTTGCTGTGGTATCACGAATGCCCTTTACGCTTTTATGAATTGCACGAGTGAGCAAGCACATGACAACCAATAACAAACTATGGTTTTTAGCGAAAAAATTGATTGATTTTTATTTGTTGAAAATATTCGCTTTTATCACTAGTGAAAATATTCGCTGTAATACTCACTAGTGAAATATTCAGTTGTAATACCATTAGTGGTCAAAGTTATGTCGAATATTTTTGCTCTGGTATCACGAATGCCCTTTACGCTTTTATGAATAGCACGAGTGCTATTCGAAAGCGTAAAGGTTATGAGTGATACCACGACAAAAATGGTCTAGTTGAATATACAAGTGTTTATAGATTTTAAATCTTGAACGACCAACGACGCCAATGGTTAGCTGCCAACCCGAGACAAGCGCCCGTCAAGCACACCGTATCTTAGGGCATACACACACGGCTCTCTATGTCCGTTGCTAAGTCATAAGTAATCGGATTTGTTTATATTTTGAGCATCTGGTGGCGAAACATATCAACTAGAATCAACTAGACTTGCTGGCAAACATTTGTTTGGTTGCTGACTTTGTTAAAATTTTTGAGAAAATTCCTAACTTTAAATGCATTTAAACAAAAAGTACAGCAAGAATTGATTATAGTAATGCCCCAGCGGATCTTTAGACTTTCCTCTTTCTATTCCTTGCAGTTTCATTATATATAGTTGCCTTTCACGGCCTAAAGCACTTGTATATAATCCATTGTTTTTGGTTCAAGAACTTAGTTTGTTAGTTCTTGTGGAAAATTCAGCTTATTTTTCAAATAATAAAATGAGACACATTGATTACTATCATATTTGTCAAAATATTATAGGAGCCTAGTGTCTCATCCCTTACCGTTCTCGTATAAAACGTGTTTTTTTGCTCTTGCGAATTGCGACGTTTGGGTTCACCAATATTGGAATCTGATGTCGCCACTGTAGAGAGGATTATCATTTAAAGTCTAATCAGGATACGATTGGAAAGTTCCAAAATGACAGACAGACAATGACGTCAGCACGCGGAGTGAAAAATAGTACCAATGAAAATATGGCAAAATTCAAATGATGCTGCAGCTTAATATACGTACAGTTATGTCACAGAATAATAAACAATTATTAACTATTCTGTGGTTATGCATTGTAGGATAAAATAAATCCAGTTAAATGAAAATGAAACATTTATTTAAACAAATTCTTACAAGAAAGAATGAAATGTTATTATGACAAAAATATACAAAAACGAAATATAAAGACAAAATAAATAGAGAAAAAGTCAACAGAAAAGTATAGAAACGAAAAAAAGAAAAATTTCTGACTTACTATCGCCAGAGTTGCTGTTAAAATCTATTATTATTTATTTATTGTTCGTTTTGTGAGAGGTCTTTTCCAGATCCTCTCAACCGAGCTGTGGTTCGTGCCCCACTGTACCTCGGCCTCACAGTAGCATAAAATATGAAGAAAAGTTTCATCCTCCTCTTCACAGGCCCTACATGTTGGGTCTTTTACAGTCCCAATTTTATTGAGATGTATCCTCCGTGCACAGTGTCCAGTAAGCAGTCCTGTGATTTGCCTTAAGGGTATTCCGGATATATCAAGTCCATTCGGTGTGAGAAAACAGTAAATTTTCAAACAGCGATTACTCGCTTGTTTTTGTTTTTCAAGATATTGTCAAAAATTAATATGCGTCGGATTTAGCATTTCATGGTGCTTACTCCAAAGCTTTTTATTTTAGAAAAGTGTGATAAAATTCTGAATGGCAGATAAAAAACTTGGACTTTTTTGTCATAGATTTTCCTTCAAACTGGCTAAACCTTTGCCACTATTATCAATTTTCAATAGATTTAGATGGAAAATTAAAAGAGCTTTCCAAATATTTAAGAATTTTCCCGATATGTTTGTTAGTTTTTCGATAACTGAAGAAAATTTAAAAATAGTTTCCATGCATAATTTTTAAAATCACATTTTCCATTATATTAATTTAAAAACATATTTACTCAATTAGTTCTTTCTTACCAATTTACTTTTTTAATATTAATTTTAATTTTATATTTCAATGTAGATTTAAATAATTTATCTATTAGTTTTTTCTTACCTTTTTTTTAATTTATATATATATATATATATATATATATATATATATATTCTTATTTTTGAATTCATTAGAAAATGATTTAAAAATATTATTATCTCTTTATTGAATAATAATAAACAAAAACACAGCCAACTGCGAGGATAAATATCGTAGTACACTATATAGAATTTTACTCATCTCAATGTTTGATGAGTAAAAAATCTAGTGATGTTATTTATATATAGATGAGATGTGTAGAGTAAAAATAAAGAAATATAATACATATAAATGTAATATAGAGTGAATACAATTATTCTATTCATCTCATCTATACATAAATAACATGGCTAGAAATTGCTCATCTCAACTATTAATGTGAGTAGATTAAAAAAATCTACTCATATTAATAGTTGAGATGAGTAAATATAACAAGATAGATATTGACAGAAAAATAATTCAATTTTAATTTATTGATATACACAATGGTGGTGTTTTTTTTATTTAAATGTAACAATAATAAAAATGATGATGATGATGATGTTGATTGTGGTGATGTTGATGATTTATCTGTTGATGCATTTTGTTTTTATCTTGAAAATGCTACAATAATAATAATAATAATAATATGATGATGATTGTGATGGTGATTTTTTTTTGATTTATTCATTGTTGTAACTGTAAAATATTAATTAAAAAAATCATTTAATTAATTAAAATAAAGACTTACATTTATGTGAAGTTGATGTAGATGGTGATGTTCTTATTTTTTTATTAAAATTTTCATTAGCTGAAAAAAAAATAATTATTACAATGTAAAATAAAATAAATGAAATAATATAATTACAATTACAAGGTGATCTTGATGGTGATGTTTCAACTGTAATATATTATCTTTAAAAATTAGTAATTAATTAAAATGAAATAATTTAATATTACTTACTTACATGCTTGTGAAATAAAAGATGGTGATGTTTTTCTACGTTGTTTATTACAATTGCTACATGATGATGATGATGATGATGATGATGATGATGATGATGATGATGATGATGGTAATGATGATGTATGTTGTTTATTTAATTTTGAATTATCTTCAACTATTAAATTGGAAAAAATTAAATCAATTAAATTAAAATGAAATATTTTTTAATACTTACATGTACAAGAATATGTTTTCATTGATAATTTTGATGATGTAGTTTTTTGTTGTTTATTACAAGATGATGATCATGATAATGATGATCTATGTTGTTTATTTAATTTTGATTTATCAATTGTTTCAACTATTAAAATGGAAAAAATTAAATCAATCAAATTAAAATGAAATTTTTTTTTAATACTTACAAGAATATGTTTTTATTGATAAGGATGATGATGTAGTTCTATGTTGTTTCTTATATTTTGATGTGGATCCATTAGCTAAAAATAAATTACTATTACATTTTAAAATAATTAAATTAAATAATATAATTGCAAGATGATTGTGATGATGATATTATTGTTTTTTTTGATGTTGATGGTGATGTAGTTTTTTTTTCTTATAATATGATTGATTTTGATTTACTAAAAACAATTGATGGTAGTTTTCTGTTGTTTATTATAATTACAAGATGATGATAATGGTGATGATGTAGTTATTTGTTGTTTATTTGCTAAAAATAATTCAGTGTATAAAATAAATCATATATAATAAATTAAATTACTTACAATTTGAAATTGTTGATGTTGATAATAATTTTGTTGATGATTTTTTATATATAGGGTTTTTACCTTTAATTGAAACTGTAATAGAAAAAATTATTTTTTTTCTTCAAATTTCTATAAACATTAAATTACTTACAATCGGAAATAATTGTTGATTTATCCATTGTTTCAACTGTAAATAAAAATAATGTTAATTTTAAATAATTTTTTTAAAAATTTACTTACATGTTGATGGTTGATTATTTTTTTCTATGTGTTGTAATATTGATTGTTGTTGTTGTTATTCATCTTTAAAAATTAATAAATAAAAAATTAATTTCCAATTATATTTAAAAAAATAATTATTTACAATATGTTGATGGTTGTTGATCAATTGATTGTTGTTGTTGTTCTTGATTATTGTTTATTTAAAAAAAAATAATTAATTCAACAAATTTAATTAAAATAAATCAATATATACTAACCAATAATTTCTTCATTTATATCAAATAATTTTTTAGTAAAATTAAATATTGCAATTCTCCTTTCAATTGCTGGTCTATGGTATTCTTTTAAATTAAATGGATAAATTTCCATAATCGAATTGACACAAATAATTTTTTTTGGCTGGTATTGTAACACTAGAATATTTTATATCTTGCTTTACAGCAGTGTCCATCTCAAGAATATGAATGACTTTATTTGAATTAAATCTTGTAAAATTTACATCATCCATTACAATACCGTCGTTTTTATTTGAACTAAACTTTGGCCAATCTTCTTTGTCCCTTACTAATACAGGACTTTTAAAATGCGCCAATGCAAATTGTGTTTTCCAATATTGGAAGGACCAACGAAAGCTACTGTTTTATGAATTTTTTCTAAATCTATTGGTGGATGATTGAATGAAGTTATTGGAAATTTAGCATAATCACTATTAACGAAATGCATTTGAATTACTTCTAGCCTAGAACTAATTTGTAGTACAACCTCTAATGTACATTTCTAAAAAAAATTATTCCTCAGAAGTGCTACCAGTATCACTGTCATTTTTAGCACTACATGGATAACAATTGGTTTCATATCTAATTGCATTTCGCGGGTGTACCATTGTTGAATTAATTTTTCTGTATGTCGTACACAGTTCTCCCAAACATTACTTGTACACGTCGCCAGTGCTTCTTGCCACATATGCAACACCTTATCGTCACCATATCCATCACGGCCTATGTGTTTATTGTAGTGTCCCTTTGCCTGTGCCCAAATTAGTTCTATGGCATTGAACTGGCAATGGTATGGCGGTAATCTAAGAACTTCGTGTCCATGATATTGTAACAGTTCATCAATAACATACCGCTTCGGTAATCTGTTAGTTTTTGCCAAGTTCAACAGTTCAGCTTTAGTCATTTTGTTATCAAAATTAATATTTTGTTTAGTCAGCCGTTCAGTTACAGCTACTTTATTCCATAGTGAAGATGGTTGTTTTTCGGCTAAGACACTGTGATAAGGTGCATTGTCCATAATGATTAAAGACGGCTCTTCCAAATTGGGTATCAACGTCTCTTCCAGCCACTTTATGAAAATTGTATGGTTCATCTCACCATGGTAATCCCCTTTTGTTGATTTTGATATAAATATGAGGCTACAGTTATTAATAAATCCTTCATTACTTCCAGCATGTAAAATTATAAACCGTTTTCCATCACAGGAGTGTGATCTCCGAACACTTTTTGCAGAATTATCTTGCCAATTAAAGCCACTACGGCCCTTTGCAAATATCCAAGTTTCATCTAAATAAACCACTTGCTTAGAAATTGCGGAGTTGTGACTTTCTCGAAATTTTCTCAAGAATCTTCCCCTGAAAGCAGCTATTGAAGTTTTTTCCATCAACGCTCTTCAATTATCTTCCTTTTTAAATTTAAAACCGATAGAGTGTAATAAGCGATTTAAGCTTCTATCGCTAATTTCGAGTATTTCTTTCATTCGAAGTTCTTGATTTAGTAAATTAACAGTTACATGTTTTTCTGAAAAGCACAAGACGACCATATGCATTGACTAAACAATATACGCTTAAATAAACTGAATTATATTTACTTTCTCTGTACATATCGTATATAGTATTCCGAGCTTCCATTTTAATGTTTTCATCCACATCGTTCGTTTTTTACTTTTTTTCGCTCTAGTTTTGCTAGGACTGGACAATGTTTTTTTTTTCATGTTTCCTTTTAATTATTCCAACAGTCGTCCTAGAGATTTTAAGAGCATCAGCTACCCGCTATAGAAAACAGATGTATAAAATTAAATTTAGAAAGAACTTTTGACGAATTCTTTCTTTTACCTCCTGTTTAAAGAAATTAAAGGGCCACAGTTTTGTTCCTCTCGTTCAAAATATTCTAACAAATTAATAATCATTTGTTGAGCCTGTGACCTTAAATATTTTCCAGGCATTTTGAAAGTTTTGAGCTTCAATTTAAAAAATTCAATACTTTGACAAGTATAGGTCAAATCTGCTTCCGTGTTCATTTTTGACAATTACAAAATGTAAGCAACAGGAGAACGATTATTTATCTTTATCTAACGCAAGGTATTAAAAAAAGATGCTCAAGACAGAAGTTTTATATTGGCGTCTTTGTTTAACTCCTAAAATTAAAGTGCAGGATTTCTTTTTATTGACAATTATAAGTTCACTCGTTAGTGACGTGTGATGTAAGTTATTTGGCAACGAGTATACGTAATATTTACAATGGAAAGTGACCAAGAAGACGATTTTAACAGTAGATAATAGTTTCTGTCAAATGTAGAAAACCATGGCTACGACAAAAGAATAAATAAAAAGACACATTTCTCTCACATAGTTCGAAAGTATTTGTTCTTTGTGCGATTTTATAATCGAAAATATTTAAGAAGGTAAATGTTCTTGTACACCACCAATACCTGTACATTTAGACATAAGTCGTAGATAAAGTATAGTATACAACTCGCTATAATGTGTGCTATTATTGCCTCGCTTACTCCGTACGCTCGTGTTGTAACCTTCACTCATCAAAGCATCGTTGTATAGTATACTATTGAACGTCAGTAAATTCAGATCAAAATTTCATTTTGGTAAAGTTTTTAATCATTTTTTTTACTAATGGTATTTTAGAGAACAGTTTAATTATTTATATTGTGATATGTATCCATGTATACAAGGTGGTATTATTAGATTAATAAATTTATACAACTCAATTCTTGTAGTTTGTTATGTTCGTTATTTATTTACACTACCGGTTTCGGCTGTATTGCCATCATCAGGTGTATACTAAAATGAGATTACAATGAAATGTGGTGAAATCAAAATAGATTAACTTACGTCCAGTTAATTAAACAACATACAGACATTTATGAAGTTGAAAATGTGATATGTAATTTTAGTTCAAAATATTCAAAACACTTTAAAGAATGATATCTAAGAATACATGCAACGAAAGTTATTTTAAATGATGTTATTATGATGTTTGGAGAACACTTTGATTTTTTGATTTTTTGATGTATGAACAACAAAAATATAATTTTAGAATGGTGGATATGAGATAGTTGAAATTTGATAAAAGTTATCAGTATGCGTATGCGATTGAATTTGATGATGACGATTTTTAGGTGGCAATTTTTAGGAATTTAAATAGAGGGTCGAAGTTTAGTTCGATTTGATCATTGAGCAATTTATAGTTGTTTTTTATGTGTTGGTAGATTTCATAACTTTCTAGTAGATTGAATTTTGGTCCTTTATCCTCGATATGTAGTATTGTTATATTATCATTGTTGTTGCTGTTATGGTTTCATTCTTGTAGATGATGTTTGAAGCTGGAGGATGTTCTGGTTCTGTGTTCAGTTTAATTATTTATTATATATATTCAAATAAAAATATCTGAAATATATACGTGCAAATAAATCTTATTCAGTATTATCATTATTATTATTCAATAAATACTGAAAAATGATTTTTTATTAAAATTTCCAAAAGCAACAGATTTATTTTCAATGGACCTCATTAGTGTGGCGTATTCTCCCCTCTTCAAGGAGTCCTAACTGAAATTTGAATCGACCTCATTTACTAGTTAGATTAGGTATGCTGAAAACTTTATTTCTATTTTGTGAAGGATTGATTAGTAAATAAGAACTCAAAAGTTTTTTTGTTTACAAAATAGTAGAATATGTACAATAATTTAATATATTAGATAGCGGAGAAACATTGAAATGAACTATTATGTATATAAAGTATCATTTCAATTCTTAAATACCCCCAGGAATTAAATTATTAGCGGTTTAAATATTGCATGACCCTTAAGGCACATATCTATAAGGATCACAAAAAGTTTCTTCATGACTTCCATTCAAATTTCCCCCGCCGTCACCACTAATGAGGTCCATTATGTCAGACTTAACTATGCGAGTCGTCACGTGACTTTTTCAACGCTCCTTTACTCACTTGCGGTTATTACCATCAACCTATCTTTGTTTTATATGGATACACCTCAGTCCTACAGTCAAGATACGTAGCGCTTCGTCCATATAAATATATTAGTAGATCTATGATGTACACTATGAATGTTGGCTTGCGAAAGATAGCTGAGCAGGTCGCTGCTCCATTTTATAGGTTCAATTTTCTTTCAAGCGAGGTGACTGGACAAAACTGAAAATCTTAAATAATTGATAAATTATCAGTGACAAGTATAGGAAATGGTAATACACTTTGATACAGGTTTCTTTCTCTGTCAAACCACATAAGGAAAAATATGGTGTTCTACTTAAAATAAGTAATTGTTGTAGTTTGAAAATCTCTTGAAAGGAAAATTTATTTCAGACAAACGCTGAAAGACAATTAAACGCTATAAGCCTTATTAGAACAGACATTGCTATTTGTATTCCAAATAACACTACAAAACTTATATTTTCATGAAAATCATAAATATCTGGAAAACTTTTAGCTTTAGATCATAAGTTGTATTATTAAAGTCTCCTTCGATTTTACCAAACAATTTAAAAATACAATCAAACATACAGATAAAAAATATTAAATAGAAACATTACAGAACTATCCCTCTCCTTCCCGCAGTTATTTTCTCACATGTATTAGAAAGAGGCGGAGCAAATTAAGACATCGGTCACAGGGGTATTGTTCCACATCCTAATACTCATTTAACTCCATTGAACAGACGGAGAAAAGTATCTGCTCTTTCTCTTTAAGTTAAGTTGATGAAGAAAAGGATAGCAAGTGGAAACATTGCGATTTCCATAAGTTAGATAAGACAAATAGATACATGAGATGGAATGATGAAAGCGGGTGATAGATATATACTTTGCCAATGTTTCTATTCATTTCAAGCGACCTGTGTACCATTCTACTTGAAATAAGAGAGTAGGGTGCATTACTCCGTATAACGGGGGTGGCTAGAACAATGAAAATATTTTCCAAAAGTACTTCAGGCGGCAAGATGTCTATATACCAAATTTTAGAAAGATTTATCATACTTATTCTTATACTTTAATGGCCTATCACAAGGACACACCCTGTATAGTGCCGGGAAATTTCAAAATAAAATCTCAACTGTTATACTATAAACTCACAAAGAAAAAGAAAATAAAAACAGAAATGTTACAAGTGTTTTATCGAAGATGAAACTAGAAAGACCATCAGTTGAGGGACCAATCTTAAAGTTATTGATTCGCTTGCGAGTTATGTTTTTTCCGCCGATAATAAATCATACGCTACTTACAAATGGACGTAAAACAACAAATTACAGGAAAAAGAAAATTGTGAAGGGAGAACTATAACGATTTTTTCGTGAGAAAATGAACATACACAATAATTTATTGAAAAAAATCAATAGAATTAACAACGCAGTTCATAAAAGTTTCTACAATTCTAAACAACTACATTGTCAAACAAATTAGTAGAACTAACTACTTGTGACGTATTGAAGAGCTAATGAATGATGGAAGAATCCAGAATAAAGAAATCAAATTGTAAAGATTTTTTATTGAATTTCGCAAATTGTTTCAGTTTAATTCCAACACATTGTAATGATCGAAATATTTTAATTCATACGAAACGTGATAAAATCTGTGCAGTGTTAATATTCACAATTTTATTCATTCTTCAATTAGTCTCACTATACTTCAGACGTACACTTTTTGAATATTCCATGATTATAAACTTGTTAGATAGTTTGAGACAATTATTAATGGTTCTAATTGTCTATCTATTATTCCTTCAAAATAATTTTCATAATCAACATATATGGTTAGAATTATTTAATAATCTTCACAAAATTGATAATTATTCCTATGATAACAACAACAATTATTACAGCAAGAAGATATTTAGAAGAGATTTAATTAAATTCTGGATCTTTATAATAATGAATATTCTAATGCACATTATTTCGTATAGTTATTGGTTTAGCATTTTTAAACTCAAAACTCTTTCTTGGTTAAGTTATGACATTTGCAATTATTTTTACTTAATCCTTCAAATGACAGCAATTACTCTACTAAATATTTTCAAATTGAAATTGATCTATTTAAGCGAATTATATGAAAACAATGTGAAAAATGCAGCAGAAATTCAATTGAATTTATTGATTATTCGAATAAATATAATTACGAAACACTTATTGCGAAGTATTGTAAATTTCAATCAAATTTTCGGATGGTTTCTACTGATTGGTTTTGCTAAGTTAATTGTAAATATTTTGCAATTCTTACATTTTATCGTCGAAGATTTTGGTCCAAATAAATGCGATAAGAACCTTGAAATGTTTATATCGGTTGATAATATACTCCATCTATTGCTTGATCTCGTAAGTCAATTTTTATTAGAATAATTTACAATTAAATTTTCACATTTCAAATTGTAGTTACCAGTTGTTCTTATTGTAATGACAAGTGATGCAGTTAAAAATGAATACGGAAATTTTTACCTAATATTTCAGGATTTACTTTACAACAATAGAGTTCTTAATAAGAAGATTGAATATAAAAATTTCAGAAAATATTTAAAACATAATTCTGTCAAGATAACAGCTGCTAATTTTTTCATTGTTGATAGAAGTTTGTTATTGAAACTGTTATCAACGATTACAACGTATTTTATTGTTAATTTACAATTTGCATTTGCTAATTTCAATAATTAAACTCAGTGCTATCAATGTTGTGTGTTGTGTGTGAAATAGTGTCTGAATAAAGTTTGAAACATTAAAAGTTACTCTCAGGGTGGAAATTACAGATTCGTTCAAGATCATCTTTAGGTATGATGATCGTACACTATTTCTGTTTGCTAAGCATCATTATCATCTCTTGTCCCATTTGATTTGTAAGGCAAAACTAGATCATGATAACGCGTTTTAGGGTACGTGCACTACGGATATGTGATACTAGATGATAACATGGACGATAGATCAAAGAGGTAGACTAGGACGCTGATGGGTGTGCACAACGGAGCTTCGAGTTATAGCTGTGATAGTAATTAGCCGGGCTTAAAATGACGTTAATTTTAAATGGAAAACTCGATTTTTCGATTGGAAAATATAGAGTACATTCAATAAATAAGGGACGATTCCAACTGGGAGAATTTCATCACTTACATAAAGAATTAAGACAATATCCGCATCGATTTTATGAATATTTACCGATCTAAATTCTCACCTTCGATTACATTCGGTTCCGCAAATATTCTCGTGTGAGATTTTCTATTCTATTCCCGAAGCTATAAGCAAGTATACCACGCTTCATACCTCCTGTATTCATTGCTCCGATATGCACGCTTACATTTAAAAATACGGGACATTTCTATCAGCGCTGATGCGACACAGCTATCATCCATGCAATCTTGTATCGCAGCTCGTACCCTTAGCCTAGGCGCGCATGAACGATAAAAAGATCGGCCGATTTTGTGTCTTGTCACAAATTTGTTAGTTGACCGATTTTTAAATCGGCCATGCGCGCGCTTTAACTTAAATATACAGTTATAACTCACCGATCGACGAGTCGGCCGATGATAAAATCGTTCATGCGCGCCTAGGCTTAGAGATGAGGAGAATGTTCAACGGTTGGAATCAAGATAAGTGAAATAGATAGTTGCACGGTAAGTTCTGCGACGCTTCTCTCTTTTCGATTGTTGGTTATAATGAAATTGTATAAAGTAAAATATAGCTGTCTCACAGGTTGATCATTTTCTATCATATTTCTTAGCATGTGTGAGTACGACCGTCTGTCTTTACCACCTTGAAAACGTTAAAAAATGGTGGGTGTGACACATATTCATCTATCAAACAATTAAATTGAAACATTTACCTATTTTCAGTCAAGACAATTGTAAAACAGACTTTCAAAAATTAACAGATATCGAGACTACATTCTACAAAATGCAGATAAAACCAATACTACATGCTAAAAAAGCTTTAGCTTTTGTTGATGAACTCTTATTTCTATTTTTAGTTTTAATATAAGACACATACACTAAAGACGGCAGAAATAGAAACATAGGAAAAACATTGGTTTCGCCCTACTACTTACATTTTAGTTAGAAAGAGATAGAGGGAACGTAGGTGTTTTCAAAATTGGAAACGATGGCGGTTACTACCATTCACCCTTAGTCCTATGACCAAACAAAGCAATTTCTTTTGTACGAAATGAATTGCCTACATTGACCTTCAATCTTTCCAGCTTAAAACATAAGAATGAGCAGATGTTAAGGATTTTCTCTCTCTATCGCATGTTATCCTCTTTATTCCGTGAAACGTCCCCCAGAAAATGCATCAGACAAAGAATTAACTATCCTTATTAACTTACGAAACAGTCTTTGCCCGATTAATTCGTAATTATAAAACTATTTTGAGCAAGTTTTTCATATCTTTTTTCTTACAACTCAAATCTATTTGTTTCCTAAATCAACTAAAACAAATATGGAATGAGTTAAATTCAATTGATATATTAAAAAAGATTATGAAAAATTTTGACATACTGCATATATTAAGCACACTGCTAAAAGACATAATTGTAAATGGTAAATGCGCGTAAGAGTTATCTTTTTAATTGTATTATTAAGTCAAACAAATGACGAAATATTTGAATTTGACAAATTGTTACTAATTAATAAGAGTAATTAGTAATATAAATTTTCACTAAAATGAATTAGATAATCTTTCAAACATTAGAAACATATTAGAATATTCCATATACGAATAGATTTTTTGTAATAAGGGTTTTTTAATTTTTACAAAAGTGCGGTTTTCATGAACTAAGCTAGTAGATAAGCCAGGAGAGTTCTGGACCAAAATCCCATGTTATTTCTTATGGGCCTTTCATTTTCGATTTTTTCGAATTGGTTGCCTATCCTCTGGGGGTTTTGTGATTATCAAACTGGTTGCGCCACCTAGTGGAGTTTTTCGCTACTATCTGTAAATGTGGTTGCCTACCCTGCCGCTATTGTAAAAACTTGTGGGGCGGGGGGCTTTCGCTACCACGGCCGAACGGGCCTGTGGGGGGAGGAAGGGGTATTGTTAATTACATATACAAGTGAATTTTTTCATTTATTTGTTAATTTTTTTATATATACCGAGTATATCATTATTTTTTATATATACCGGGTGTATCACAGTATTTATT
>JAZBGW010000769.1:0-14442 GCA_037464815.1 Mylabris variabilis | reverse complement strand
TGATAAAAAACAAACGGTTCCAAAGAAAAATAGTACAGTTTTTGATAATCCTTTACGTTAGGAAATTCCAACATAAGAGGCAAAACAATTCACGACATACCCTAATAGCGATATTTCGGGCGATTTTTTTTCAAAAACCCGGAAAAATTAAGGAACAAATGTATCACATTCATATGCAGCTTCACAAAATGTCCAAACACAGTGATTTTTGAACCAATCTAGTGAAAAATTTTAAAATCGATTTTCATTGATCAAATTTCCCCAACAGTTGCGGTAGCCATCTCATCGTTCAATTGTTCCTTGGGTGTGCTAGTGAATCCTTGTGCGCTAATTTCAATATATTTATAAACACCGGAGAAAGCTACATGGGTTGGTATGTAGTGAAACATTCTGTATATATGGGTCTAGCAATCTTTATAGGCTTATTTTCGTTGATACACGCATACACGTCATTACTGTCATTACTCGACATAACCTTACAAAATTTGAAAGTTTCGTTACTTTTAGACAAAATAAAGTTGTTGGGTGCTGTTTGAGATTATTATTGCTTAATTATGGGTAAAATTCGAACATTTTAATTAATACTAATCAATAAAACAATTGAAATTTTGTAGGTTTTAGGAAAAAGAAATCTTGTAAATATCCAAAATGCGAGACTGCCTATTATACGAATTGTATCAATAAACATTTCTATAAATTTCCTCGTAGACCTGACTTGCATAATCGTTGGAAGCGTAGCTTGAAACTTCATTATACAGTAAATTGTTGGAATTGGACTATTTGTGAAGATCATTTTCGTCCCGAAGACTTTGTAGATTCAACAAAACACCGTTTGAATCCTAACGTTGTACCGATTGCATATCGTGATAACAATGATAATAATATTGTTAGTAAACATAACAACGATCACAATCTCAACTATTACAATGAACGGATCAATCATGATCATTCTTATTTTCGTGAAACGGACACGAATGAAAACGATATTACTCCTGCATCACAAGATACTGAATTGATGACAAATGATCGTTTAATTAATACTGATGATAATTATATTAGAATTGCAGGTAGTGATTTGAGTAATATTCAATCGATTGCTATTCCTAATATCAAACTACCTGCACCGATTTTAATTAAAACGAAACAAAATCCGATAAATGATAGCAGTAATCAATCGAATTCAGCAATTATCGATATGGGTGGAAGGCAATTAGTTTTGGAGAATCTGTCAGTTGAACAATATTCAATAAATACGAAAACTTGTCGTACTATTGGTACAAATTGTAATCTAAATTCGCCAATATATGAAGCCCAATTAAAAATGTATGCTGAAAAAGAGCGTAAATTACGTTCGAAATTACGTCTATTACAACATCGTTACAATAAAACACGCAAAAATCTGCGCGAATTACGTACAATGTTGAGAAAAGAGGATTTAATCGGTTTGATCGAACAACGCAAATTCAAATCAATCGAGAATTTAACAGAAATTTGTAAAATGTTTATTTTAACACAGTTACGAAATGCTGCAAAAACACCATATGCACGACGTTATACAGAAAAGGAATTGGAATTCTTTATGGAATTATACCAGAAATCACCATCAATTTATCGATATTTGGATCAATATATTATTTTACCATCAAAACGCACCCTCAAAAATGTTATGGATAATACAAACAATCATAATGAACATAATTATATAATCGATATTGGTTGTACTGAACAGGAATTGGAGAATTTCTTAAATCAGAATTACGGTCAATTAATCGAATAATTATAAAAAAATAAAGCATTATTTAAATTTCCCGCCAGTCTCCTGATTGATAATCCTCCAATCAAAACTGCACTATCAGCGTTGCAGCGACCTCTTTCAACAACATACTGAACTTTTAAGCAAAATCTACTAAATCTGTAAACGCAGGAGTTTCAAATTAAATACAAATTAAACCATAATTCGAAAAAAATCATAAGCTGTTGGATAGAAAATGCAACAATATAAAAAAAGTAGGGTAAGTATATTAAAATTTGAATTTTTCATGGAATTTCCAACTTTTAGAAAAATTATTTATCTGTTTACCAATAGAGGGCAAGTCTGACTCAGATTTACAGCGATCTGTACGTTGCATACGTAAAATCGTTGAGTGGGTATAACATTGTTCATTCAATAGTAAAATTTGAGTGAAAACATAGGTGTTTCTTTGTCTCCTTGTCATATATATCTATAGGCGAATCTTTTTACTGAAATTAGAAATTTTTCATAAGTAGTATTGACTGAATTTACAACTGTACCGAAACGGCAACGCTGTATCAAGATAGTTCGCCTCGTTAGCATTGAGCTCTATACATTAACTGGAATGGCTGTGTATATGGTCAAGGTCGAAATATTGAGGAAGCTTTTTATCTAGTAGTAGAAAAAACATTCTAGTTTTGTACTAAGGTATGTATGTCGTCACATAATTTGGTATTGGCTTGTCAACAGGAAACGTACGGACTAAGACGAAAAATTACAAGCGACTAATTATAAATTGTTGAGCTTTGTATCTTAAATATTTTGCAGTCATTGCTATAGATTTAAGGTAATAGTAAAAACCGCAACTTAAAATCAAGTAATAACCTCTAAAACTTCAATACTTTGACAAATATAGGTTAAATTTATTCTGGTGTGTCATTTTTACAACTACGAAGAGAGCGATATGAAAATATTTGCCTATCTTTGTCTTGTGCACAGTATTAAAGAAATGAGTGCACCACAGTATTTATTCTCGCATTTAACTATGTTTTAGTAACTTAGTAACGTAACTTGGTTCACAATTGACATTTGTTAATGTATTTTTCAAATAGCCGAACCAAATTACGACACTACATACCCAAAAGCACAGCCAACTGCGAGAGTAAGTACCGTGGTAGACTCGGTACTTAATGTGTAGGAAGCCATGTACCATTATCTCAAGACAATAGTTTTATATTGACAACTTTGTCTAACTGATGTCTAAATTTATAATGTGGCATTTCTTTTAAGTGACACTTATTAGTTCACTCGTTAGTGCTTGAATATTAAAGTTATTTGGCAACGATTACACATCGTCTGTCGCTTGTTCGTCATACACGCTTGTAGCTAATGTTGAGACGAACGGCGTTAGATGTTACGAGACTCCCAAGCCTTACGATTCCTAGTTGTTACGAGCGGACTCGCGAATCTCTCGATACATTGAGTTGATATCGAATAGAACATAATTTCAGTAGATCTAGTGAAATCGTACTATATGTTTTAGTTTTTTAATTTAATAAATTCAGAATACGGCCCAACCTGACTACATTGCATGTTTTTATATTATTCTACCGTAAGATATCACTTTTTCTAGTTAACACAAACAACCTAAATTATTTTTCATTGGAACAAAGAGAGGAAATTTAAAGATATTTTCTATTTTTACATCACCTTCAACATATTATAATTGATACAAAAAATACTCTAATATTTATATTGAGGATACAATTAAAAAATTGAGTAATCGGATGATATTTGACGAGTACTCGCGAATTTCTCGAAGCAAGCGTTGGGAATCCGAGTAGCAGCGAGAACCAAACACTAGTCGTAGCCATTCCAGTTATGTATAGAATTCAATCTTTTAATCTTAAATTAGTTTTGTTTTCATCCGTATAGATAGCGCTTTATTCGTGAAATACTTTGGTGGGGGAAATGTTACAGAAGCTTCGGACTAGAAATTGAGGTTATGTTTGTTGTTTTCTGTTTTAAATAATATTAATTTTCTTCATATTTTCGTGGAAATATCAAGGTATAAAATTAATTAAATATTTGTTTTATTTGTGGTGAATAATGGGGAGTAAATTTGAGACGCTTCGATTAGAATACCAGGTAAGATTGTCGTTGTTATCAACATAACCTCAATTTTCTTATTTATTAATAATTGTAAAAATTTTAGGATATTCTACGTAAATCATTCAAAACGAAAGATACAGAATTGATCGAAAATAAAATCCGTATGTTTACCAAAACAACAACCGATTTAAAATCGTCATTAGATCAAGCATTTCGCGATATATTATTAGAATTATTAGAACAAGAAGTTGATGTGTTGATACTACGTGAATTTGTCGATTTTAACGTATCAATATGCCGTAAAGAATTAAGTAATCCAACAATGCCAGTTGTACTATTATCGGATATTTTTGATACATTAACATTAGATTTATGCCAGGCGATGTTTCAATATGTTGAAGATAACGTTGAAACATGGAAAGAGAATCTATTTTTTAGTTGTTGTAAAAATAATCTATTACGCTTATGTAATGATTTATTAAGACGCTTATCTAGATCAACGGCCACAGTGTTCTGTGGACGTATCCTATTATTTTTGGCGAAATTCTTTCCATTTTCGGAACGTTCAGGCTTGAATATTGTTAGTGAATTCAATTTAGAAAACACCACAGAATATGGTACGGATTTACAACAAGATGATAACGATGATAATAATAATAGCAGTAATGAATTGGATAATGATGAGAATAAGAAGATTATTATTGATTATACGTTCTATTGTAAATTTTGGTCATTGCAAGATTTCTTCCGGAATCCGAATCAATTATACAGTCGTAACCAATGGAAATTGTTTTGTTCGTATGCTAATAGTGTTTTGAGTACGTTTCACGGTTTAAAATTGGAACATATTGAGAATCATTGTAATTATCAAGAAGAATTGAAAGAGAAGATCTATTTCTCTAAATATCTAACCAGTCAGAAATTGTTAGATTTACAATTGTATGATGTGAATTTTCGTCGGGCTGTTTTATTACAATTCTTGATATTATTTCAATATTTATCATCATCAGTTAAATTTAAATCGTAAATTATATTGATTTTTGTTTTGTTTAAACAAACGGTTTAATTTTGTAAGTTTTAGTGATAGTTTTGAATTGAAAACGGATCAAAAAGAATGGATTCAACAGAGCACAGAGAAAGTTTATAATTTATTGAGAGAAACCCCACCGGACGGTGTACGATTCGCAGAAATTGCTGCTAATATTCTGAGCCGTGAGGAGCATTGGAACGCTTGGAAGAACGACGGTTGTCCTGGTAATTTATCAATAATTTTCTTTATCTACGATTTATATCTAAAATGACTTATTATATGCGTGGTTTTTGCAATATAATGCCCTATATTATTTTCTACTATTTTCTGATTGGCTTACGAGAGGGAATAATGGTTCATTATTCCCTCTTGTGAATAAATCAAGCGGTAGGTTTAAGAAGTAGTGAGAATATACAAACGTAATATTTACAATGGAAAGGGTCCAAAAGAGACAATTTTAGCAAATAGTTCTAAAGTGTCTGTTTTTTTTTGTGCGATTTTATAATCTAAAATGATTAAGAAGGTAAATATTCTTGTAGGTACACCACCAGTACCTGTACCTATACACTTAGAAATAAGTCGTAGATAAAGTATAGTATACAACTCGCTATAATGAGTGCTATTATTGCCGAGAATGATTAAAACCTTCATTTCCGGTAAAATAATAGCACTAATTATAGCGTCGTTGTCTAATATTTAATTATTCGCTAAACTGGTGTTTGTAGAATTGAAAAAAGCAGTACCGATCGAATCGTCCGATCGACGTAAACCAGACGATCGCCCATTATTGGGTGATCTAATCAAAGACGCTTCAAATCAAAACAAATACTATATGGGTAGTCCGGAATTGACGAAATTATGGAATTTATGTCCGGATAATTTGGAAGCTTGTAAAGGTAAAGAACGCAATTTCTTACCAACCTTAGAAGAATATTTTGCTGATGCTATCAATCAATTGGATACGTTATCAACACTGAAAGACGATGAGAATTTATTGAAAGATGGTAATTTTGGTTGGCGTGCATTACGTTTATTAGCAAAACGAAGTCCACATTTCTTCACTTATAGTAATGTAATAATGAATCCATTATCATCATATTTAGAGATGATGGTACGTAAAATTGCCCATGATTGTCCTGGTAGAAATAATATACAAGAGAAAGAAGAGAATCAACAACAATTAGAGAATGAAGAAGAGAATCTATTTAAAGATACACAAGTTGATGATAATACAGAGGATATAAAAAGTGAATTTATCGATGATCGTAATACACGTATTGAACATAAAATAACAACAAATCAATTACAATTATTTAGTGAGAAAATTCTACCGAATTGGAAGAAATTAGCAACGAAATTGGGTTATAAATCAGATGAAATACAATTTTTTGTACAAGAACATCATAATGATGTTGAACAAGCTAGAAGTATGCTACAATTATGGTTTGATGATGATGAAGATGCAACTTTAGATAATTTCTTGTATATTCTTGAAGGATTAGGTATGGAAGAGGCAGCTGAAGCTGTACGAAATGAGATAAATTCAATGGAAACTTAATTTTTTTTATTTCAATCGTTTACGTTTCTCCTTCTTACAACGTGATTGTTGCAATTTACGTTTTTGTTGTAATTTAATATGATCCACTTGTGGACAATCGCGTTTTTTATGGCCGGATTGTTTACAATGGAAACACTCCTAATTTTTGATAAATTGATTAATTAAAATAATAATAATAATAGATATGAGAGGATTTTACCTGTTCAAATTCAATTTCCCCACATTTATGATCCGGTTGTGTACATCTTTTACAATCATTACAATGTATCCATGTTGGTTTAACACAACGATTACAAATGTTACAATGTTGATACGTTCGTCCATCTTTTGATGTACATTTGTTACATAATTGACAATGTTTGTTATCTTTGTATACCCAACGTTGACATAAGTTACATAAACGGTAACCTTCGTCTTCGGGCAGTTCGATTTTGCTAGAAAAAGTTTGTTAAATTAATAATGTTTTGATTTTCAACCGGATAGATTGACAATTTAGTTTGGCTGAAAGTGCTGAAATTTTCGGTAAAATACAATTTTTTTTCATTGAATTTACTAGAATCGTCTTTTTTAGATTTATTGAGAATTGTAAGAAAATTAGAATCTCGGCGACTGAAGAAGTCCACAAGACCAGATTTGTGGAAAATATTCGCCGAGATAGAAATTTGGTAGAACAATATCGGAATTATTCGGTAAGTTTTTGGCTATTTTTTTTTCTATTAGAGAAACTTCCAGTTGAATTTTCAACCATTGCATCGAACCGTTATTTTTTTCGTTTAGGTTCAATTCATTTTTTATCGGTTGATCAATTTCCAAATTTTTAGATATAAACGATTTATTTTTGTCACGAGTTAGAATAATATCAATAATAATTAGGTATAATAACGAAAAAAATCAATGGTGGGAAGATCATCGAGTCATTCTTAGTCATCTAACGTGTTTAGCTCGTTTTTGAAAATCACGACATCGGCAGAAATGAGCGTTTTTTAACTAACTTCCAAATAAGCTACGAGGTTCTAATTTTCCAGGTACAAATCATTGAAATATTTTTTGGATCGCTCGTCAAATAATGGTAGTTGCTATAAGAATCGTTCGTTTTAGGTAAATCACCCGATATTACAAATGCTTTTATATCTTAAATTACATTCTGAAAATTTCTGTTTCTGCTTCTGTTATGAATTATAACGGAAGTATGAAAATTTTTAGATTTTAAGCGAGCTTCATGTTCTCGGCTTTCACATTACCTTTCTAAATCCGAGAGTATGATTTTCTATTTTGAAAATTATGCATGACATCACTGTTGGAATTTTTTAAAAATGTTCTTCAGTTATCGAAAAACTAACAAACATATCGGAAAAATTTTCAAAGATTTGGAAAGCTCTTTCAATTTCCTATCTAAATCCGCTTGATAATTATTGAAAATCGATAATATTGAACAAGTATGAGCCAGTTATGTAAGAAAATGTACGAGATAAACAGGGTCCAAGAGTTTCCGCTATTATTCAGAATTTTATCATATTTTGACAAAATAAAAAACCTTAGAACACGCACTTTGAAATGCCTTATTTAACGCATATTTACTTTTTCCAATATCTTAAAAAACAAACGAGATATCGATGTTTGAAAATTAGCAAATTTTCGCACGCTAAATCGAGAAATGTCTACGGAGACCCCTTAAAAACCCCACACAAAACAATAAAGACTGATACAAACCTGGGTGATATATTTGTAAAAATCCTCACCGGCGATCCATATTTCCGCCCTTTAGGACCATCTTGAAATAACGGATGATTATCATAATCCACTTTATAATCGAGCATAGTAAAATCCGGTAAACTATTGATAATTTGCGGTTCCATAAAATATGGAAATATCCAAAATATCGGTAGATCTATTTTGATTTTATTCAAATTCTTATAATTATCGTTGATGATTTGTAAAGTTTGTGCTAACGGTTCAACACGTCCACCGAATGGTGGATCTAAAATTAACGCCAACTGTTTACCACTAAAACAATACCAATCATTTAATTATATTGTCGATGAGTTTGTCGTAAATTTACTTGGAAGTTTGTAAGAAATCGTGGAAGATTTGTTGCGATTCTGGTAGAAAAAAATGATTGTTAAACGAGTTGTACCAACAGAACTGTAACGGGCCGTAAAAATTATGGTACCTATCGTCAATATCCAGTAAAATACTAGTCATATCGTTGCAATAATTCTGGATAAATTCATGTAATCTTGGTGTACCCATACAGATGATGTGTCTATAAATAAAACCGGTTAAAACTCATCAAAAACTCGATTTTCCTCTACTTTAATTGTAATTTTTTTAGAATGCCAATGAGAATTCTCGACGAACTTTGCGAAAATAGATATTGGGCCTCCTTTTTCGGATTTTCAAGCAATTGCAACCACTCTGTAGGATGCTCTAATTGATGATCGGTAATATTCTTAATTAAATCGTGATCCTTGTGTTTATCCACATTATTTATAGAATTCAAACACGAACATGTCTGGCAATAAATCCGGTGATTCGACGATAAATTTCGTATCTGAAAAATTCGGTAATTGTGGTAAAATACGTGTAAGAAATCTCATCTCACCGACTTGATTGAATTTTAAAAATAATCGTTTGTGGTTGATATTTTTTAAAAATTTCCGGCTCTCTACACTCCAAATTCGTTTTTTTTCTTCAGTGTACCGCTCCAATTCGTCTTGATAGAGAAAAAACGAGCAATCTTTACGATCGCGACACGCTGAACACGCATAGAAATTACGTTGTTCACCGGCGATTTTACGCGAAAATAATATTGTAGGACCATGGGGGCAACAGGGGTGATTCGATAGGTCCTCCACAACCACCTGCACCCCTGACATTATCAGTTTTTATCAAAAGCAAAAAAAAATAACCTCAAAAATTTGTTAGGTTATGTTTTTATTTGACACAATGACGTACTTTACGTCATTGATTTCAACGATGGTAAGCCTATGAAGATTGCTGGGTCACGCATTTTAGCCTGCATCTTCAATGTTGCCACTTTCAAAACATTTCTCCAAATATAAGTCGCATTATCATAACGAGTATCAAGATTTGGACAAAAATACATTTTTAGTAGAAATTTAGACATTTCAGTCAATATCTAATATTGTAATATTTTTTTGTATGTCATTTGAGAAAACTAATAAATAAATAATAGAAAAAACATTAGTATTGCTGCTTAAAAAAATAACTTCCCAATTAGTGTTATTTGTACAATTTTCTTGTATTAATTGTTTTCTAATAATTTCAAATGAAAAATAGTTCAAACCATTTTTTTTTCTCAATTATTAAAAAACAATTACTTATACCAAAGATTTTGTAAGTTGATCACTGATATGTTTGACAACATTGCACAGAACTTAAACCAACATTTGAAAAATAGATAGAATGAGGTTATAATCAATACGAGGTTATTTAAATTTTAAGAAAAAAAACCAGTATTGTTTTAATATTGTATTTTGTTTAATATTACCGTATTTAATGGTAACCTGATAATTTATTTTGATTGATTTAAGAGGAATTTTAGTTTATAATTAGAATTTATAATTTTCTTATTTTTTTTTTAATTTCCTCTGTTTCTGCTGTATTTTTTCGCCTTTTTATTATTCACTAAATAAGTAATTCTAAAGATTTAACACAATTGCTAATATACTAAAATGACAGATAAAGACAGAATATGTTGAAGTTTGGTGTGATGAAGACAGAATATGTTTAATTTTATTGATAAGCCACAATTCATACGTCATACCGTTGTTTCAATAAACAACGTTGCAACATAGGGAACTAGTAATCTTCATAAGCTTACTCTCGTTGATTGATTTGACAAACCTCTAAATCTAAGGCTACGTTCACAATTTTCTCGATGACAAAGGGTACGTTCACACTAATTGAAATCGTACCGAAACCGTATACAGTTGCGATAAAAGCAGAATTCGTATAGAAATATAACGGTGCTTATTATGTGACCGATGTTGAGTATCAGCAAGGTTGGCCAAAGTTCTTTGATGGTCAAAATTCGAGTTCTGTTGTCGATATATTGATTGCTTCTCGGCAGTTGAAGCGAATACGCCTTTTCATACCTGAAATAATCACGATTTTATTTGGAATAATTAAAAAAATCAATATTAAAAACCAGTGGTATATTAGGCCGTAATCGTGCATTCGACTGATCTGTTTGGAGAAACGTTTAGCGAACGGTGTACCGATTTGCATACACCAAGCCTGATATGTGTTTGGAAATATATTTTCTCGAACTAAACGTATCCGTGACACTTGTTTTTCTGTTAGATATTTACGGCATTTCTCAAAGAAATTATATTGAATTACTAGTCTTTCACCGATTATAGCGATACGTTCATTGAAACTTTGTAAAATTGATTCGCAATATTCATATTTATCGTTGATATTCTCCAAAACAGTCGTATAAATTGGATCGTTAGATAGAATTAAGTTCTCTTTCAATACGGACCAATCATTATTTTCTACATGGAATTTAAAATTGTTCATTACAAGATCATCAATCTTGTTCGCTACATCCGGTTTTGGACTGATCAATTTCGAGATTAATTTCGTTTTATACATTGTGGTTATAACTAACATTATCCACCACCAGAATGAGAAGAATGATCGCATTGATTGCAAACGGAACAGTTTTAAACGGTGTACGGGCGCTGGTTGTTCAGGAATTGGACCAATCGTTATCTAAAATCAAATTTTTAATTACTGTCAATTTAATTAATTACAATAAAACTTACACGTAAAATACTGGCAATTGATTGATCAACATGAAAAAGTCTTGATGTAAATTTCACAAGACTTACAATAAAGATAGTGGTAAGAATTAAAATAATTTGCACGGATACTTTAAATACTAATATATTCTTAACTGCGGGCCAAAACGGATTGTATGTTGAATAGAGTATGGAATAACCCTGTGTTTGGATATAACTTGTAAAATCTGTTGATACAGAACGATCCATTGATACAGAAATACCACCGATAGCCCAATCAACACGACGAAAGTGTACCTAAACCAAAGAATACATAGTCCATAGAAGGTCATAAATCCGATTTTAGTGTACCGCAAAAATCTTAGTACCTACGCTGAAAATCGGAGGGCGACACTTGTTCAATGTCGGTATTTAAGGCGATTACCAATAGAACTCAACTAGCTGTCGGCGACAGTGTTGCCAGAGCGTTTTAAAATTTCGTAATAAAACGTCATATTTTCGGTGAAAACGTAGTTTTTCTTGTACCAGATCTACGCAACTGCTGTCTTTTTATATGAAAATTTTAATTAGCAAATATTTTCTACAAGATACAATAAGAAATTAAGTTATAATTCGAGCAAATAAACCTGTCCTTAAAATTGAAATTTGCGAAAAATTGAAATGAAATAAAAATAAGTCTACTGTAACCAATTTTACAAATTATACAACCTCAATAATGCAAAACTAATCCAGATATATGTAGAAACTGTAAATATATTTTTTATGAGGCTCAGAAAAAGCTTAAATGTAAATAACAATAATCTAGTTTTCCAAAACTTCTGAAATGTATGTTTATAATAAAAACGTAATATGTAGCACAAGAAAAACTACGTTTTCACTGAAAATATGAGTGACAAAGGAATCAATTACGAAATTTTAAAACGCTCTGGCAACACTGCCGCCGACAACTACTTGAGTTCTATTGGGAGTCACCTTAAATACCGGCACTGAACAAGTGTCGCCCTCCGGTTTTCAGGGTAGGTACTAAGATGTTGGTGATACACTAAAATTGGACTTATGAGCTTCTATGGACTATGTATTCTTTGACTAAACGTTGAAAAAAATTGAGGTAATTCATAGTAAAAAAAAATAACACTGATTGTGAGTGAGTGTCCGTTAAGTGGCGCAACCACAACATATGATTTTAGGACGCTTTCTTTATTATTTGCTACAGGGGCGGACTGGCAAACTTTTTCGGCCCGGGCAATTGCTATAAAAATCAGCCCTCGGTAAAACAGTAATAATCATTTTTTTTTAATTATTGAGGCAAATATTTTATCTTTAATTAAATGTTAATAATACAGATCTCTTATATCCAGGGCCGGCACTATATCTTGTGGGGCCCTGTCTATAGTAACGTAGAGGGACCTCCTCTCCCAGATGGAAGATACTTGGGAAAATTTCAGCTTGTATAGTACCGGATGATATATTACAAAAAAAGAACAAAATCTAGGCGGGACACTGGGGGCTAAATCTGTTCATTACAAACAGTTTTAAAAATTTGATTGTTTTCATTTTAGCTATCAATAATTAGAATATGTTGTTGTTACGCCAATTACCGGACTTGGTTTAGAAACGTACACCTTCAACCATGGCACGCCACTGTCCTCTTGGACTTAATTCGCTAATATATCTGACTAATTCGTATTTGAAATTGAATTTTTTACTGAAAATCTTCAAGAGTTCACCTTCAGGACCTTGAGGTTCACATGTATTTGAGATATTCCTTGAAATAAAAACACAAAAAATAAATTTTGGATTTTTAAGGGCCTTTAGTAGACATTTGTCGAATCGGCGTGCGAAAATTGCCAATTTTTAAACAACGATATCTCGCTTGTTTTTGAAGATATTGGAAAAAGTAAACGTGCATTAGATAGAAAATTTCAAATTGCATATTTTAAAGCTTTTTATTTTGGAAAAATGTGAGAAAATTCTGAATGGCAGAGAAAACTCGTGGACCTTGTTTCTTTTTGTACATTTTCCTTTATAACTGGCTAAACTTAGCCAATATTATTGTTTTTCAATATGCATCAGTTGATTTAAATAGAAAATTGAAAGAGCTTTCCAAATATTTAAGAATTCTCTGGATAGGCTTGTTAGTTTTCCGATGACTGTAGAAAATTTAAAAGAAAATCCAACATTAATTCCTTGCATGGTTTTAAAGATCGAGAATTAAATGAGTTTCAGACAAAATTTGAACCCCCATTTTCGTCTATAATTTAGAGCTACTAAAATTAATTAATGTGCTTGATAATTAATCTGAAAACGTCGGAAATTTCATCTAGTTTCACGAGCAAGTCATTAAAAATGAAAAATAATTTTGAAAATCTCTCGGCAATTCCATATCAAGCTACACCGGATTTCTGCAAAATTCGTCTTATTAGTTCGCAGTGTACCGGATTAGTTCGCAGTGTACCTGATAGATGTTGCTAAATATGCTATCTGTTTTATCGTCATCAATTCATTTTCCTTACAACGTTGCCAGATGTTGTTTACATTTTACATTTATAAATAGTAAAGAGCAACAAAGAGGAAATGAATTTCCAAACTTTAATTAGTAGAAGAAGGAGGCGTGGTATCATTTATAAACGTAAACGAGGTCCAGCAACCTTATAAAGTGAACGAACTGTTGACTACGCCATCTATACGGTATACTGCGAACTTATCAGATTTTATCTAATAATAAGCCCAATTTTGCACAAATCTGGTCTAGCTTGATACAAATTTGTCGAGATATTTCCAAAATGTGAAAAAATGGTTCAAGTTTTTCGTGAAAATGCATGTAATTTCCGAAACTTGAATTTTCAGCGAGCTTTAGAACAGTTCTTTTTATACAGCTTTCTGAAAACGGGTCGGTTTTGAAATTATACAAGACATCAAAGTTCGAAAATTCTTCGAATTTTCTTCATTTGTCGGAAAATTAGGAAGCCTAGCGGGAAAATTCTTGATGATTTTGAAGGCTCTTTCAATTTCCTATCTAAATCACCTGATAAATTTTGAAAATTAATAATACTGACTAAGTTTTAACCAGTTATGAAGGAAAATGTACGAAAAGAAACAAGGTTCAAAAGTTTTCTCTGTCATTCATAATATTATCATATTTTTCCAAAATAAAAAACGTTAAAACATGTATCTTGAAATGCTCTATCTAACCCTCTTTTAATTTTTCCAATATCTTGGAATACAAAGGAGATATCGGTGT
>JAZBGW010000768.1:0-20827 GCA_037464815.1 Mylabris variabilis | reverse complement strand
TATTAATAGATCGATTGATTAATCAATAGTTAAATAATGGGAAAACAGAAAAGAAAATTGGCGGATGCGCCGGGTGAATTATATTTCAAGCGTTAAAAGGGAATAATATAGAGCCTTATGGGAGGCTTGTAATCAAAAAAATTCCTCAAGAGATGCTGCCATATATTTGTTACCAGTCATAATTCGAACTATTTTGTTTGTAGATTTTCATGGTGATATGTTTTACCACAAAATGATCTACAGACGAAAATTTTTTATAGTAACTCCCATTATTTGTCGAGTGACTCGAAAAATATTTCAAGGATTTATAGGAGGGTCGCTGGAGATCATTTTAGCAAAATTAGAACTTCGTAGCTCACTTAGAAGTTAGTCGGAAAAAGCTCGTTTCTAACGATGTCGCGATTTCCAAAAAATGACTCGGAAACCCTCAAAACATTGTTTTTTTTCGTTTTTCTTAATTTTATTTTGGAATAAGTAGAAATCTTTCATTTTTCTAGAATGCAATGGAGAAAAACGGAAAAAAAACAATATTGGGAGGGTCTCAGAGTCATTCTTATTGTTATCCGTTTTGCGTGTTTTGCTCATTTGTAAAAATCGCGAGCCCGTCCAAAACGGGCGTCTTTTGACTTACTTCAAAATGAGCTACAATGTTCTAATTTTGCTAAAACAATCTCCAGGTAGTCCCCTAACGATGCTTAAGTTTTTGAATTTGAATCGCTCATCAAATAATGGGAGTTGCCGTAAGAACTTTTCGTCTGACGTGAATAACCCTATATGTATAGGTAATCATCTTTTGATAGTCCTAGCGAATCTATATCATTTAGTTTTTAAATCACTAAAAAATACTGAGCTGTTCCAGGGATATTTAAAAAAGCTAATTTTGCAGGGACAGTTTCAACCCCTAATATCTCCTTTAAACTTGAGTATGGACACCAACGACAAAATCCACAAATTAAGTAGGCTATCTATATACCAAAAATCATCGAAATTGGGAGTTTCCTCGCAGTTCCGGGGCAAGAAAGACGGGATGAAAAGAAGAAAAAAGAGAAAAAGATCGTATAAAGTGCTATGCTTGAACCAAAAAAAAGGCGTTTTTTTGTTTTCGGTTCAGCTCCGGATTTCGTTCCGGTTAAAATTTCGCTTTCTTCCTTTTTTAGGTTCATTTCCCGTTCGAAGCCCTGCTGAACAATATCAGAATCGTCTAACTTTTTCGATTTTTCAAAAATGGATAATTCGGGCTCCGTTTGCCCTATAAGCTTTCGAACAAGCTGCCTTACTATTTTTTAATCCTTAAAATTGTAAAAAGGGGATGGTTAGAAAAATTTTGACATGTTCCAAGATATTTGTCTATAATTGAGAATTTCGTCAAGAATTTAAAAAATCGAATACTCCATCGGATGCACCGTGAAACTCTCGATTCAACGCTGGTTACGGCGTTTAAATATCGCAGAAAGCAAGCGAGAAATCGATGATTCAAAATTGGCACTTTTTCAACAACGAATCGAATGTATGACTACTGCCGGCCCTCAATCGATCCTCATGGATATTTATACAAATTCAATTAAAAAAACACGTCATTTTGCAGAAAATTGATCGGAATTAAACACTTTCCGTTGTCTTAGCAAAACTTTCAATCGGTTATCAAATTTTTTAATAGTTAATTCTATGTTCCTACCACTATTAATTTGGTTTAGATTAACATTGGTGAAAAAGGCCACAATATCACTTTGTTTTCGTGGTAATGATCTATATTTGCCAACGTATAAAGTATTGCAATACTTTAATATAATCATTCTTAATTTGTATATTCTACTTAACAAAATGAAAATAACATAGATCCTCTGTGAGTTTAGTTATAATTTCCATTCAATAATTTACTCATTGATTATACAAGCTATATAACGCTACTTCACTTAACAGTTGGCCCTGACTTTGGTTACGTAGGACGTAGCTTCGATCAGCCACTTTTTCCTTCATTGAAAAATGTCCACATGGCCAACTGCGAGATGAAATAGCCTTATACACCCTGTATGTATTTAGGAAAAATTGGTTGTGGAATATCAAGTAAAAAAAAATAATAAAACCGATTTTTCTATAAAAATAATTAAGCATAACCGTTAAGTAAATAATAACATAGATTTCAGCCTTATGATAGATTTGTAATCGAAAAATATGCTCAGAAGATGCTGCCATATATTTGTTAAGAATCATAATTATAAGTACGTGTTTTTTTAAGAAAAACGACTTTTTTTCTACTTTACTCCGGCTCCACAAATTGCTCACAACGGTGTTTGTCCAATGTGTGGTTGAAGAAAATGGGGGTGGCGCCAACGTTGGAAATTGGCCATGCGTTGTCGGTTATTTAACAAAACATTAAAGAAGTTGGCGCCAACGTTCGTCTAGCTATCCACACGTCGGAACTTATTTCATTCTAACTGCATCGGTTGAGAAGTTGGCGCTGCTTTGAACTAACTGAGCTTGGTCCCAATGTCTGGATGCTTTAAAAAAAATACTCGTCCAACATGAGCCAGTGTTTACACCAACGTTGGGACCAATGTGTGGAGCCCGCCCTAAGGGGCAATTACACGGTCTGTGGTTCGCCGAACTACGAACCTGGTCTGCTTATGTGTTTCGTACCGGTTTGCCATTTCACAAACCAGTGTGTCAACACGGTCCGTGTTGGTTCGTGGTCTGTAGGTTCGTCATGTTTATTCATTTAATTGTAAAAAGAAAAGATAATATAACAGACAGAGATTATTATTAAGTCTTTGATTGTAAAATAATTGAAAATATCCTCACGAACCAACCCAGACCACTATGAACCAATCTGAACCATCACGAACCAGGCCAGAATTCTCCTTTGTTCCGTAACATTTTACCGACAATCAATGGGAAGCCCAGACCAGTTACGCCGAACTACGGAACAAGGCGAACCATATTACATGGTCCGCGGTTCGTAGTTTTCGAAACCAGTTCTCCCGAACCACTGTCCCTTAAGACTAACGGTGTTACTCTCGGCTATAATTTATGTATTTTGGTCTAGTGGCCTCCAAACTTTTTGTTTGTAGCTTTTCTTCGATATATTTATTGGGCTGTAATATCATACAATTGTGATGTTGGTTGAATTAACGTTTATAATTTGTTTTTCTTTTGAGAACAAAAGACAGAGAGAGAGAGAGAGAATATTGCTCTCTCTCTCTCTCTCTCTCTCTTAGGTAATAAATGTACTTAGTGATAGTTCTGGTCTGAAATTGTATTCCCATCACCGATAGTGCCGCCATCTAGTGGTCGGAATACTCACAACTCTGGGAGTATTCTTCAACAGTGGCACTGTCTGGTGTCGGGAGTACTTTTTTCGAGTACACAAACGAGCAGGGGCCTGAAATCTCTGTTATTACTCACTCAACAGTATGACTAAATATTAAATATTTGACTTAATACAAGATTTCAAGAGTTTGAAAAAATAATTAATAATGCGTTCTCATATGAGTCGATAATGGACCTGTTTGAGAGAATGACTTCTCACATATACTACAAGTGTACGGTTTTTCACCAGTATGAATCCTTAAATGTACTTTTAATGTAGATGATTGATAGAAACCTTTCTTACAGATATGACAAACATGATTTCGATCACCTGAAATTTATAAATTATTACATATTTTATTTTATTCAAATAAATCGTCATTTATATACCTGTATGTGTTTTAACATGAATACGTAGATCTTCACTACGTGGAAATGCTTTCGGACATATCGTACATAAATATGGCTTTTCACCGGTATGTATGCGCATATGTTTCTTTAATTGTGATGAACTAACACAACCACGTTTACAAACTTCACAAACATACGGTTTTTCACCAGAATGTGTACGTGCATGTACGGTTAATCGTGATGGATCTGGGAAACCTTTACCACAATCATTACAAACATAAGGACGTTCACCTAAATCACAATTTTTGGATTATTTTTTAAAAAATAACAATTCACCGATAAAAACCTGTATGTGTCCGTTTATGGATATTTAAATTACTTGGCGTTGTAAAACCTTTACCACAATATGGACAAATATGATCTCTAACACCGGTGTGTGTTTTCAAATGCATTGCTAACGAAGCTGCACCGCATAATCTATAAAGAAAATTTTGTTAAAATTTAAATTTTCTATAAATTTTAATAGACAAACTTCTTGCCGCAAACTTCACAAGTGTGAGTTTTAATACCACTATGCGTTTTATTATGGGCTGCTAAGCTTGTATATCGTGAAAATGCTTTACCACACACGGCACATATGAAATTTTTTTCATCAGCATGCGCCCTCATATGTTCCAACAAACGGAATGATTGTGCAAATGCTTTACTACATAATTTACATTGAAATGGTCGCTCGCCTGTATGTATCCTTATATGCCTTTTTAAATCATCGGAACGTGCGAAACCTTTACCGCATTCACTACATAAATGTCGTTTGGTTTCACCGTGGACCTAATTTTTTTTTGTCGCTTTAAAAAAATGATAATTTCTATTTTAAATAAAAATTACCTTCATATGGCGACATAAAGTGCTAGCACTAGCAAAACATTGATTACAAACAGTACATTCGTGCCTTCGAGGTTTCGCGTGCGTCCTTTTATGTGCCTGAAATAAATTTTCAATCGATTTAAAAGAAATTTACATCGTTTTTGTTTACTTTTAAATCGGCTACAGTTGTAAAGCATTGCGTACACTGTTCACATGGATAGATCGGTTGTTCAGTATCATCTCTAACTCGACGTTTTTTCGATTCTTTCATCCCACTAATATCCGGTTTTTTCTCGAAATCATACAGATCTTTATCTGTTTCCGTTAAGAAATTATCAATAATTTAATTTGTTTTGAATATAAATCAAATACCTACATTTTATATCGTTATCTTTAAAATCGAGATCTACTTTTTGATCTTCAGTATCACCACTACTACCACCACCGCCACTATCATTAAGATGCGAATTGTCTTGATAATTCGGTAATATCTCTTGTGTCTCCATCATAGTATGTGGATGTGGTATTGGTGGTTGTAGATTCTCTGGCATACTATTCGGCACAACATCAACATTAAAATTATTCTCCATCACTTCTTGAGCAGCCAATAACGGCTTTAATTCTAAAAAATTCGCCTCTTGCGGCAGTGGTTTGCCCAATAATTGCCGTAATGTTGTATCAGAACGTTCACATAATTGTTTAAATGAGAATGCTCGCGTTATGTAATGTACACATTGTAAACATACTTGATTTGGTAAACCATCATTCTCAACTACCTATATTATCAAATAATTATAAATTGAGCACATGAATAGGAAAAATTATAGAACCTGAACAGCCGCACAAGCCATCAACATTTCAACTAAGCGCATTGTTTCACCAATCGACTCATCTATGCTGAAAATTGAACGCATTACACTCTCCTCGGAAAGACATGTGCGGCAGATTTTATCGATTTCTATTGACCCAAAAGACATTTTAACAATTGCTCTTTCTGTTTCAAAATTAGAAAGAATTATGAATAAATAATAAGGGAATGAACTGTTATTGCAACATCAACTAATTGCTCCAAGATCCACCATTTTAAAATTATTTGACAACTATGACAACTATGACCTATGACAGATACACGACTGCCAACCTGTACCTAATATGTTTCAATTGTCACTAGATGTCCTTACATACTAATAAATAAACCCAAAACACAGGCGTTAAAATAATAATAAAAATATAGTTAAACTTTAACCATTTAAAAATCGTGTTGTTGAAGTGCTTTATGTTCTAAAGAATTGCTCACAAATTCAGTCAGAATAATAAATCTACATCACTCACATTTGGCAACGTCAATCGAAATGTCACCATCGATAACCATAGTATGTTAGAAGATTTCCACTGCTGCCAAGCTTTTCAAAAAAGTCAGCTATTTAATTCTTAATTTACAAGTGAAACTTTTTCGTTCCTGGTGTTGCATTAATAATTACACTTCTATGAATTGTAACTAATTATTGGTATTTTTATTTAATATTAATGTAGTCTATACGTGGCGCTCTATCGTGCATATACATCTCTAAACATACCATATTGTATGTGTAGTTACATGTATCCGGCTACTAGATTTGAGCCTCAGTTTACCTTAAAATTTGAGGTTATGTGAGTTTGTTTAATGTTGAAGAATAAAAAAAATAGCAGAAAACAGAATTAAATCAAAGAAAATAGCTTCATTTTTTGACAATTTATCTCTCTAGATTGTACAAATGTATGTTGAGCAATTATTGATATAAATGATTATCAAAAAAATATATTTTCAGCATCTTACAATCGTGTACTTATGTTTTTTGGAAATTCTACCGAAATTTAATATTCTTGTTCGTTTTGATTGAAAAATGTCTTCCGGTTCAGATAGCGAGTCGAATGCTAGTGGTAGCCGATCAGCAAGTCCAGCAGGAAGTCCCAATCGCAATTCTGAAAGGTGAATACTTAAACTTTTAGTTTCGAAGATTCTGTAAGTTGTATGTGAATAAAACTGTGATTGTGATCAAGGGAACGTTCAATGTCCTTATCAATCGAGATGATAATGGATTGATTTGTACTTTTAACGAATATTATTATGAAAAATTGATTTTAGATCACGTTCAGCTACCCCGGCTGATAATGCTTCAAATGCTAGCCGTTCCCGTTCACCATCAGCTGAATCCAACAAATCAGAACGTAGTGTAGCCTCTTCAAACAAATCACGACAATCACATTCACGTTCACCTAGTGTTGCATCAAATGTATCGAATCGTTCCGGTGGTAGTCGTGCATCGGATGCTTCAAATCGATCCGGTGCCAGTCGTCGATCGAATCGTTCCAGTTCAAATCGATCTAGTGTTGGTAAACCACAATCACCAGCTGGTTCAGCCAAATCTGGATCAACGAATCGATCGCGATCAAGAAGCACTAGTCCTGAAGAGGATGGTGATAAGAATTCTGGTGCTGGATCAAATAAATCAAGCCGGTCAAATTCAAGGTAATCTGTATTGTTTATTTCGTAGACTGTTTTGTGATTTTTTTTTTAAATAGATCGAGATCTGCATCACCAGAACCGGATTCGAAATCCAGGAAAGATAGTGATGGTATGTTTGAAATAATTGTTTTAATTTGATGGATAAAGGAGAAATAATAAATTCTTCATTTTAGATGATAAAGAGAAGAAAAGTAATGGAGCTGCGGAATCAGAAGACGAGGATCAAGATAAAGGTGAATATTTTAAAATTTTAACGAATATTTCGATAAATTACGAATTACAGAAGTGAGTGCTGCTGCAATTTTCGGTGATGCTGATGATATTAGCAGTGAAGAAGAAAAGGAACAAAGGGAAAAAGAACAAGAACAACAACCAGAAGAACCACAAGAAGAAGAGAAAGAACAAAAAAGCGATGAAGAAAACGAAAATCAAGAAGATTCTGAAATGCGACAAGACGTAATTATTTTTAACCGATTCCAAATATGTTTCAAACAATTTTTTTATTATAGGATGGTGAGAATGAACCAGAACCAATTCCAGAGACACGCATCGATGTCCAGATACCGAAAATTAGTTGTGATCTCGGTCGTGATATACATTTTGTAAAATTACCAAACTTTTTATCAGTAGAAACACGACCATTCGATCCGGAAACATACGAGGATGAAATCGATGAAGAAGAGACACTAGATGAAGAGGGTCGGGCACGTTTAAAATTAAAAGTCGAAAACACGATACGTTGGCGTGAAGTTGTCGATAAAGAAGGCAATATAAAGAAAGAATCAAATGCTCGATTAGTACGTTGGTCAGATGGTTCATATAGTTTACATTTAGGTTCAGAAATCTTTGATGTATACAAACAACCATTACAAGGTGATCATAATCATTTATTTATACGTCAAGGTACCGGTCTACAGGGGCAGGCCGTATTTCGAACGAAATTAAGTTTCCGTCCACATTCAACGGAAAGTTTTACACATCGCAAGATGACATTATCATTAGCGGATCGTTCACAGAAAATTTCTGGTATTAAAATTCTATCACAAGTCGGTGTTGATCCGGACCATGATCGTAAGACTTTATTGAAGAAGGAAGAGGAGAAATTACGGCAGACAGTACGTGCGTCTAAGCCCCGTAAAAAGGGTGATTCTGCAACTCGACTACATTTGAACAATTCAACGTATAGAGAAGATGAAGGTAGCGATGAAGACGGTGCGATATCACTAAATGCTATCAAAAATAAATATAAAAGTGGTGCTGCAGCAAAAGGTGGTGCTATCTATTCATCTGATGAAGATGGATCGGATATTGAAGCGAGACGCGCTAGGAAATTGGATAAAGCATTAAAAGATTCAGAATCAAGTGCGGAAAGTGAATAACCATTATTTTTGTTTTAAATAAAATTTAAAATTAATTTTATTTAATTGGTACACCCGCCATTGATTTGCTACGAATGTATCCAGATTTTGTCATTAAATTATTATTTTGCCAATGAGCGATACATTCAGAATTCGTTTTAAAATCACACTGTAACTTTTCCCAGATTTTCTTTTTCGGATTTAAAACTGGATCAGGGGTACCGTCTTCATAATTTTGAAAAAATACACGTTCTCCAGGTACACTACCTTCCGGTGCTATTAAAACTTCCACCTGTTTAGGATCGTCACTAAAATTGTTTGAAATTAAATCGATTTTTGTTGTAGAATTTTTTAATTGTACTAACGTTGAAGCACACAAAACCATCCCTTGAGACTCGATACCACGCATTTTTGTCGGTTTTAAATTACATAAAACCACAACTAAACGATCTTGTAGTTCTTCTAACGGGACATAATTTACTAAACCACTGATTACAGTTCTTGGTTGTTGTTCGCCTAAATCGATCTTCTCCACATATAGAGAATCGGCGTCTGGATGACGGGAGACTTGTATAATTTTCCCAATTCGGATATCCAGCCGACTTGGTAGAATCTCATCCGAAACATTGTTTGTTGCTAAAATTCACAGTTTTAAGCTTTAATTGTAACTATACGAGGGGGTATCCAAAAGGAACCGAACTAATTTGCTGGTAAGCAAGCGATTTGTTGCTAGGAGCGGATAGAACGAACTTTTCTGAGTCTGTAAGCTGAGTACCGGAAGAACAAGACAAGTTGCGGCACAGTTTATAGTGACAAGTGTTTTGTGTGATCGTCGTTTTTACAATGGCTGATTTACGAGAACAGCATGCGGCGGTTAAATTCCGCTCTTTGCTTGGAAAAAGTGGGCCAGAAACTCTTGAAATGTTGAAAACGGCGTACAAGGACGATGCTATGGGGAAAACTCAAATATTTGAGTGGTTTCACCGCTTCAAAAATGGTGACATGTCAATTGATGACAAACCTCGTTCTTGTCGTCTTTCCGTAGCCAGGACACATGAAAATGTTGAGAAAATTCGTGCAATCATCAACGAAGACCGAAGACAGACCCTTGACGAAATTGTGGAGCTGACAGAAGATTTTGGAATGAAAAGGATAGCTGCCAAATTTGTACCACGATTGCTGACTGGTGAACAAAAACAACGTCGCCTGGAACCATGCCATACTTTGAAAGAAGAGTCCCGAAATGATCCAAACTTTTTCTTAAAAGATATCACAGGTGACGGGACTTGGTGCTATCAATGGAAGACTCCTCCAGGTTCGCCTCGCCCCAAGAAGGCTCGCTCGTCAGGTAGAATCAAACATCAAAACAATGCTGATTTGTTTTTTTGATGTGAGAGGTGTCGTCCATTCAGAGTTTGTTCCGCAGGGCCATGGCAATGCTCCTGCTCACACAGCCCTGTCTGTACGACAATTCTTGACCAAAAATGGTATGACCCCTGTTCCTCATCCCCCATACTCACCTGACCTTGCCCCATGTGACTTTTTTTATGTTTCCTAGATTGAAAAGGAACACGAAATTAAAGCGTTTTGATTATATTGATGAGGTGAACAAAAAAACCACCAAGGCGCTGTCAAGCATTACAAAAGATGAATTTAAACAATGGATTAAGCGATTAGAGCAAGTGGAGAGTACTTTGAAGGAGATTGAGAGTTTGTTTTTAAAATTTGAATAATCAAGTGGAAAAAATATATAGTTCGGTTTCTTTTGGGTACCCCCTTGTAGTTCAGATTTACTTTGTTTTCCTGGTGGCGGATAAGCTTTCTCTGCTAGTTTTTTCAGTTCAGGATTCTCAAAAGTCTTCCTTATCGGTTCCAATAATCGATTAATATAAACCTCGATACCGGCTTTCAAATCAGCTGGATGTAATTCCTGTTCTTGGAAAGCCCTCTCTAATTCGTCATAATTTTCATAGGAGATATCACCACCGTTAGCTTTCGATCTTGGTACAATGAATTTCTCATCGTTTTGCAACAATGGAAAAACTACATGTTTAGAAAATGATAAGACTCCATTATTTTCAATATTGCCAGGCTCACAAAAAGCTTTCTTTAACTTCTTTTTAACGCTACTCGGTGAATCGAGCAGATCAATTTTACTCTCGTCTTCAGATGATGACATTTTCGCCCCAGTTAAACCCGGCACTAAAACAATAACATTTAATACAAATCTCTATCAATTTAATCTAGAATTTACCCATAGGATTCATTAAATGCGCCCGTTTCTCGTAGCCCAATTGCGGTAGATATTTTTCAGCAAACGTAAAGATTTTCCGTTGATCGATACCACCAAATTGTGCATCAACTTTCAAATACTCCTCATCTAAAGCTTGTAATCCTGGATACAACAAACCACTCACTAGAGGATGACTGACTTGTTTAACAACTTCAGCACCAGCTTTCTTTGCATCATGTTCCGTTATTATCGAACTCAATTTATAGACATCTAACGTATACTCTTTCGATAATTGATAGTCTGTACCTTTGACGAATTTTAATTTCTCTAAAGGTACACCGATTGATTTCAACATTGCTTTAATTGATTGTTCATAATATTGTACACGTAACGCTAATAATTCCCATGGTGCTTTCATATTGTCTAAATAAGCGTGTAAATCGGCAAATAGTATGGTAACTTCAACACCGGCTCGAAGAAAATCCGCAATCTTTGACATTGGCACAAAATAGGCAATGTGCGGTTTGCCGGTGGTTGCCGTACCCCAATATACCCTCAAATCGCGCGTCTTCAAAATCGATTTAATCTTATCCTCGCCTAGAACCTCCTGCAGGTTTCTTGTGATCAAATTGTACTTTTCCTCCGGTGTCATGCTGGGAATTCCTATAACGATTACACAAGACTTTCATCATCTTATATCCCATATGTTTACTATTAATAATTAATAAGATTAAATTTAAACAATTATCCCACCTTATTCAATATCAAATCGGTAAAATTACACTAAAAATTTGCGAAAATTGTGGGGGTTTTGTTGAAAATTGGGGCTTACACGCTAGCACTTCTACTACGGCACTGCAACTAAATTTGAGGTTAGATTTAATCTGAAGTGTCAAAAATACGAGCTTTACGATTGGTTGAAATAGGCGCCAAATTTGAAATATTTACACAAATCTTTAATTAATTTTGTTAAGAACAAATTATTTTAATTAAAATTCCACACCACAAGTGTCCTTAGAAATCGTCTTATTAATTCTGTGTACAATATAAGATCAACCTTCAGATTTTATATCAATTATTATAAAATCTTGTTGAATTATTGAAGGTTATGTTTATTATTTCTAGATTTGTGATTATTTGGTTTCTATTCAAACGTTTGGAATGAGGTCGTGTAACGATTGAGGTCAACTTTCACTTGACCGTAGAAGAAACGATGAGAATTACACTTGTCTGATGTACGTTATTTCAGTTTTCATATATAGTCTACATTGGTACTAACTAGAAGAATGTCCTTATCAAAATTTGGTTTATTTGTAAAGAATCAACGTTATTTACCTGCGATTCTTAGATTTAATGAAATCTATGCGAATCGTCGAGAGATTGTAACGAGTCAAGTGTGTCATGTTAAAACAGCTCAAGAAAGAAAGCCCGACTGGAATCGTGCTGTAAGTGAAGCTGAGAAAATTGTCGGCTATCCAACATCATTTCTAAGTCTGCGTTGGTTATTGAGTGATGAAATTGCTAATGTGGCTTTACATTTACGCAAATTGGTCGGATCCAATCATCCCCTGCTCAAAACAGCCAAGTAAGTATCGAATATTGTTAATAATTCTTAATTATTCGTATTGTTATTGTAGAGGTTTATTGTATAATGGTAAGAATAACATGCAAGCTTGGGGATTAATTGTTTTGTTAGTATCGAAAGCAGCTGGTCATTCTTCTGATATACCCGATTTAGAACAAGATAAAGCTGCTGGTGTATTGCACAGTCAACGTGCTTTAGCCGAAGTTACAGAAATGATAAGAACTAGCCATTTAGTCCATAAAGGTTTAGTTAATTTACAAACATCAAATGTTGATACAACTGGTGATATGACATTCGGCAATAAAATCGCTCTATTAAGCGGTGATTATCTATTAAGTAATAGTTGTGCAGAATTGGCAAATCTACGTAATCAGGATTTAGTTGAATTGATGAGTTCAGCTGTACGTGATTTAGCAGAAGCTGAATTCGTTGGTCCACGTGATAAACAAAACAATCCATTACCAGCTAAACCGCGTACGGATATTGTTGAATACAAACAATTCACTGATAAAACATTAGAACCGTTGGTTGTCAGTGAAGCATTGGGTAATCCACGAGCCGAATGGACACTAAGGCATGTCTTGAATGCTGGCAGTCTATTGGGTAAATCCTGTCAAGGTACGTTAAAATTGGCCGGACATCCGATTGAATTACAAGAACAAGGCTATCGGTTCGGTAAACATTTAGCATTAGCTTGGCAGGCATGTTTAGATCGTGAACCATTCATGCCGGGCAGTACAGGTGCTTTTAGTTTAATATCAGCACCTGTTATGTTCACATTACAACATAATCCAGACTTGTATGTTGAAATTGAGAAAGGCCAAGAGAATGTTGATGATGTTGATTATGAAACGGTGAGGAAGGCAGTTTTATCTGGTCCTGGTATGGAATTAACGAAACAATTACAAAAGGAACATTCCAATGCTGCATTAGAAGTTTTAAATCAGTTACCAGCGTCGGATGCTAGAACTGCATTAGCCAATATTATTGCAGCTATGCAAGATTTATAAATCAAAATATTTATTATTTTATTATTTACAATTAGAAGGTTCAGGGTAATTTTATATATTTTTTAGAACTGTGATATCATATATACGTTTACAGCATATTTTTTTAAATATTATGGTGATGGGTTTTATTCCAACAATAAGATATTTTATAATAATTTTTAATTAATAAATAAACTAAACTTGAGAAATTGATTTATTATTTTTGAAACTTTTCAAGAATTTCCATTTAAAGGTCATTTTACTAAATGTACTATTATAGTCTATTAGTTTCACAAAAAAGTGACCGACTTTTGAGCGGGAAATATCACATTTTTCGAATCATATAAGTCAGGCTGTTTCTCACACGAGGTAGATAGGAAGAATTACTGATACTACCAGAAACCTCACCCTTATCATCTGATTGAATATTTTTCTTCCCAAGGTCTGACCTGTGAAAATTCTGGTACATTGTCACAACCACTCTCTAAAGTCTGTTTTACACAGCCCCACAAACAGTGGTCACTTTCTTGTGAAACCGATGGTACAACGATTTGCAGATATCTATTAAAATTGAATACGCAATGCGTTCGTACAGTTTGTTTCATTTAATTAATCAGCTCAACGAACGATTTATACGCAATTATTAGAAATTGACTAAAAACGAAAATGAATGAAATTGAGAAAGTAATTAGTTTTTCCTGTATCTTCTGTTATAAAGTACCTACTCATTTTAGTCCCGAAAGTGCAAAAATCTATTCAAATTTTAGTTAGGACTTCTTGAAGAGGTAGGAATACGTCACACTAATAAGGTCCATTAAAATAAAATTTCTTCGAGCGTGTGCGCTAGTACGGCCCTGGTAAAATTGCACTGGATGTGGCGAAATGCACAAATTGAGCAATGCTTATTCTCAATTTTTTTTTAAATATTTATTTATGTATTAATCAATAAAAAAAATGTCGTAATTATTTAAAAAAGTTGTAAACAGTTGCTATAAATTGCTTTATTTTTATGTCTGAATAATATGATTTTTTTAATAATATAAGATCGGAGCTACAATTAGATATTAGATACTTGTCTATGTTAGATACCAACATAACCTTAAAATGTTGATTACTTATAATTGTTTATAATTTTTAAATATTTATTAAATTTATTGCCAAGAAATGTGAACAAAAAAAATGTTACATAAAAAATAGGATTAACGTAATTTTCCATTGATCAACATAACCTAAAATATATTAATAGCCGATTATAAAATGTTAGTGTATAATTTGTTTCGTTTATGCAACAAATCGCCGAAATTTTCAAGAAATCTAAACTACACCAGTTGTAAAATTAATAAAAACTCAAAATGGGGCAATGTGGTCAATGATGCTGAGAGAGTTATCGGTTATCCAACATCATTTCTAAGTTTGCGTTGGATATTGAACGATGAAATCGCAAACATTGCTAGTCATTTGAGGAAATTAATCGGTATTAACCACCCATTATTAAAGACAGTCAAGTGAATTTAACGTAAATTTTACGATTTTTTATTTTCTAAAAATACCAAACAATTTTTTACAGAAATCTACTGTTGAGAAATGAATTACCCACGTTGGGCCTAGTCGTTTTATTAATCTCGAAAGCAGCCGGTTTGAATTCCAACTTTACCGAATTGGAATATGACCAAACAGCTGGTAATTAAATCAATTTACAATCGAAATTGTAATTATTTTTTGTAAAATATTAAAGATATCCTGCATAGTCAACGGATTTTGGCTGAAGTCACCGAAATGATCAAAACTAGTCATTTAATACATAAAGGTTTAGTGAATATCGAAGCAAATTCAGAGTATAAAGACGATTTGAATTTCGGTAATAACTTAGCGTTGTTATCTGGTGATTATTTATTAAGTACAAGTTTCAATGAAATTGCTCGTTTAAAGAATTTCAAAGTGCAGTATTTAATGTCGACAGCGCTTCGTGATTTAGCCGAATCGGAATTTTTGGGTGTACGTGATAAACAAAATCAACCACTACCAACGGAACCGTTAAGAAAACAAGAATCGATAGAAATCCCATTAGAATTCGATAATAAACCGTTTCATATCCAACCAGTTTTGGGGAATATGAAAAGCGAATGGATTCTAAGGAATATTCTAAGCGGCGGTAGTCTATTAGGCAAGAGTTGTCAGTGCAGTTTGATTTTAGCAAATCACCCGGAAGACGTACAGAATATCGGCTATGAGTTTGGTCGAAATTTCATACTAGCCTGGCAGGCGTCCCTAGACCGGCACTGTCTCGAACAGGACAAATTCAGTTTAATTTCAGCACCAGTCATGCTCCATTTGGAGTACGATCGGGGATTCTATCAAGAACTCTCGAATATTGACGATGTTGATAATGTTGATTATGATTATTTACGGAGGATCATCAATAATGGACCTGGTGTTGATAGAACTGATCAACTCCTACAGGAGTTTAGTGATAAATGTTTACAGAATCTCGAGAAATTCAACGATAGTGAATCGAAATTAGCTTTAATTAATATTCTTAAAGCATTATAATTTATTGTTGACTGCAATATTGTTGTTTTGTTTCTATTCTAACAGTTTTTCGAGGATAAAGACCCGGGTATAACAAAAGCAGCAATTTTTTCAGCTTGATTCCGTCAGTAATCTCTTCTAAACAACATTAAAACACCCATAAAGAATGACAAGTTGCCGTTCAAAAGTATAAAAGTTTCCATGTTTTGTTTGTCAGTAACTAACTCGCTTTTTTCTTTTTTTCCCTGTGCAATAATAAAATTGTCCACGCTCCACTCATATTTAATTAGAATTATCCAACGTTATTTTAATAGTTGATGTTCATTAATCTGTTACATAAAATTGTAGATGAAAGATAATATAAAAAACGTTCGATTAAGTGATGCCAATTAAATAGATTACAATAGACTTGGTGGAAAAGATATAAGGGGGTGTAGCTTCAAGTGGATTGAGTAGTATAAGGGAAGAGAAAAGGTTCAGGATACTTGTGAACAAACTTATCAAATTTATTGTGAAGGCGATAGCTGCGGAACGATGGGGTTTAAAGTTGAAATATCACAGTGAATAGAGTCGTTGTGGTGGTGGTGGTGGTGGTGAGTTCAAGTGATATTGGATCTGAATAAAACGCGGTTAATTAATTTGTTCGCCAAATAAAACGAGTATACTAGTTGGAAAGTTGAAGCAGATTACTAAACAGACGCATATTAATAAATCTTATAAAACAGTTTTACGAAGACGTTTTCAAAATGAATGAATCTTCCTCTATTTAAGCCCGCCTATGGCCCAGTTTTTCTTCCCTTACTTAAGGGAGAACCTGCCTTATTACGGTTATTACGCTTCTCAAACGTTAGATGGCGCTTGCGCCACAACGTCTTTTACACATATTTTTATCCATATTTACAGATTACTTTATTTTCTTAGGCGGCAAAATGGCGGAATTTTTAAATTATAATCTGAGGACATTTAAATTAGTGAAAAAATTAATGTTGATGCCAAATAATTTCGTTCGTATCAATTTTCATCGCTGATTCTATATCGTTTCTAGGGGTGAGTCACCTAAAACGTAAAGTTCTAATGGCAATTCTGATTATTTGGCGAGCGCTTCGAAAAATTGTAAAGTTATGGTTACTTACGAAACTCAATAGGCTTATTACTCTCTTAAAATTGTGTGTTAACTATACAACTTTTTAATTTCAAAAAATGCCGATTTTTAATCATCAATATCTCGTTTGTTTTCTGATATATTGCAACGCCGTAACCAGCGTTGAATGGAGAATTTCATGATGCATCGAAGGGCGTTTTCTGTTTTCTAAAATTTTGACGCCATTCTGAATTACCGACGAAAATCTCGGAGCATGTCAAAAAAATGATTAACACTGTTGTGTCTACAATTTTAAAAATAAAAAAACCCTCGACAGCTTGTTTGAAAACTTATTCGTAGGTGGATGGCGCTTGAAACACGAAAAATCCAATTTTGGAGAATTAAAAAATTTAATGATAAAAAGGATATTGTTTTGGACTTTTTTGATTTTCCAAAATTGTGTTTTTAAAATTGTACAAAAAAGCTTGGCATAATTTTTTGGACATGCTACAGATTTGCCTCCGTAATTCCGAATTTCGTCAACATTTTCTAAAATAAAAAACTCAATTCGATGCACCATAAAATTATCGATTCATGGTAAATTACGGAATTTGAGTATCTCAGAAACCAAGCGAGATATCGATGATTAAAGGTTCTTCGAGCGCCGAATCTAAAAAGATGTAATGCGGGCCCTTAATGTGACTCTTTGAATTTAGATTACTACCAAACAAAACGTGAAAATCAATTGAAATGTTGAAATTCTGATAAAGAAATGCGTCTTTCTTGTTCAATATTGTTAGGGAGGACGGCAAGTGTATAATATACGGGGTTGCTATCATACGCATCTGTAACCTGAGCAGGGACGGTTCAACCCCTGGTTGGGGGCGGCTTCAAATGAGAATTTTAATAGCAATGATACTGAAATTTGAATCCTGTTTGAGAATCTTGTATCTTAAGGCCTGGTTTTTCTTCCCTTATTTAAGCTCGCCTTAGCAAAACCTTGCTTTAAAATGATCTAAGATTGATTTACTGACATTTAGGCCAAATGTGCGTTAACTCGATTTTAGGCAAGGTCTTGCTAAGGTTGGTTTAAGTGGGGAAAGAAAATCCGGGGCTAAGTCTAGATTTTAGAATACTTTTATTCTTAATTATCACATTTTCAGTGACTCACGCTGTTAAATCGTCGAAAAGAAAAAAATCAGGGACTCTGTTAATTTTAGAGTTTAGTTCGCGACTATTATTCGAGATTTCAAGGAATTTTCATCTTAAATCTTTTTTTTAATGAATTTTGCTACCGAATTATACAACGAAAACAGTTTAGACAATTTTAAATAGTTATTTTCGAGATTAATTCTCGTATTTTAGTTCAAATTTTAAAACATTTTCCTCGTAAAATTTCGATTCTTGCAATCAGATCGGCAAGAGGATGAGGTGATATTGATTTTGGCCAATTCTTGGATTGAATTCTCAAATTTTGAGATCTTATTTTTGCCCTAAATCATCCATTTTTCAAGACATAGAGGACTCTTTTTCGAAACTTTTTAAAGCAAACAATTCAATAGAAGATAGTTGGAGTCGTTTTTGGGAAAATTTAGAAGAACCTACTCTGTACGGAATAGGGCTTTTCACCCGGGACTACCTAAAAATATTTCAAAGATTTGTATAGTAGTCCCTGGAGATCATTTCAGCAAAATTGGAGCCTTGCAGCTCATTTGGAAGTCGGTCAAAAACGCTCGTTTCTGATGATATCACAATTTTAAAAAACGAGCTAAACACGTAAAAAGTTCTTTCCATTTCATTGTGAAACAAGTGGTGATGTTTCACATTTTCTCTAGAATGCAATTCGGTATAATTAAAAAAAAAAACAATTTTGGGAGGGTCTTCATTCTTAGTCGGTTTGCGTGCTTAGTTTGTTTTTGATAATTGCGACTTTCAACAAAACGAGCATCATTTGGCCGATTTACAAATGATCTACGATGTTCTAATTTTGCTCAAAAAGCTCTCCAGGGATTATCCTACAAATCCTGGAAATATTTTTCGAATTGTTCGTCAATTAATAAGGGTTGCCATAAGAACTAGGTAGTCCCGGATAAAAGCCCTGTATAGTGGAGTTGCTACGTTATTGGCTATTGGGATTTTGGCAAAACACTGAAAAATTATCGCAGAATCTAGTTTCGGTCATAGAGCCATTATGTCGAGTTCTGGTTGTGTTTTTTTCTTACACACAGGTAAAGGTTTTTTTTTAATTTCTTTAAATCGAATTAACTACATAACATGTAAAACATACACTAGATTTCAGCATACCTACAATAAGTGTTCGTTTCGGCCGAAACTGAGACCGCGGCCGAAAATTCGACTTTGGTTTCGGCTGTAAATCGGTCGGACACTAATTGTCAACGAATAGCGCTTTCTGGTCTTTTAGAATCCAGGTTCCTGTGCAGTAAATTCCTGATTACGGCCCTGTCTCCAAGCCAGCAACAGAAAATTAACGTAAAAATGAACGAACAAAAGTAGGGAGAAAGAATTGAATACACCAAAGTTTGTAAGTTAATAAAGTTTTAAAAGACAAAAAGCGTTGGAATTTCATTGACAATCTTTCGAACGCTTCACTAACCACACTCGGATTTTATAGACCGAAATTTCTATTATTTTCCAATAGTTTCTTCTTTTTCAACAATAATTGGTACAAATTTAAACTCGCTTGTTGTTTTTTTTTTCGCCCCTCGTTACTGCCATTGTTCTATTTGAAGATTAATGAAGTATAATCGAACTAAGGGTGTTTTTTAATCTACCAAAGTGGATGTAAAAGTTCTCTTCTGTTTGATCGTTTCAATTTCGACGATCTTATCAAATATCGATACAATTCAACTGTGTATTTTATAGTGTTGTAAAAGTTTCGCAAACTCGTAGATAAAGTGTAAATCTTCAACGTTTTTTTTATTGTCCTTTTTCCCTATGATAAATAAATAGTCAAGTTGTAGTTTAAATAATGAAATCAATAATTGCGGTAGACTCTACATGAAATACTTGAACTTCGTTAAATCCTTGGAGAGTTTGACCATATCCATTCTATACCTTGTTAGATTCTAGTTTGTTATGGTAATTAATGTATATTTCCCAAATACAGTTTAACTGGGGGAGTCTCTACAGAATCACCAGATGCGACTATTCTCCTTTAGAATTTGGTTTTCTAATTACCGAGGGAGTATGTCAAGCTTATATTGCACAACAACAACAACAACAGCCAGATGAATTCGAAATTCGCCTTTTAATCTTTACAAAATCGTGAATGTTGGTGGATTTACGGTTTGATGGAGTTTTACAAGGAAAGATCAATGCGTACTCACATCGTTTAGTAAATAGTCTCCTGTGTGTGGAGTTAGAATTCATCCGGAAATCGTTCCCTTTCCATTCTATACTCGGCTATTATTAGAGGAACACACTAGACATTTCAATATAACGGAATAATTTAACAAGGACGATATTACACAGTGAAATAATTCGGAAAAATAATTATCGAGAACAAGTTGAAGTAGCAACAATACAAAACAGTAAGTAGCTACCATTGATTTTAAGTTGAAATTGGCAATTATTGATCAATTATCGAAAATAAAGGGTGTTTTTTTTTTTAAGAGTGGTCAATTCTTATGAAACTCCTATTAGTTAACGAGTGATTTGAGCAATATTTCAAGGATTTACAGGAGGGTGTCTGTAGATCATTTTAGCAAAATTAGAACCTTGTACACCCAATTGCACAAAAAAGAGACCGACTCTTGAGCGAGGAATATCACGTTTTTTGGTTGGTGTAAGTCAGGATGTTTCTCTCGTCAGCGGACGAAGGCGGGGAGATAGGGAGTGTTGGAGCGAGTTTCAGTCATAGAAAATTTTTAGAACCACCCTCTTTAGAGAAAGTTAGAATAAGTGAATTGCAGTTTGTAGGTAATTATTGTAAAAAAAAATATTTAGAAAATATGGAATAAAGAAATTATTAAATGTAGAGAATTATTTAAACAATTACCAAT
>JAZBGW010000767.1:0-15637 GCA_037464815.1 Mylabris variabilis | reverse complement strand
ATGTTATTTTGTAATCAATCAATCAGTCAATCAACAATCCTTTCTATCCGGTTTGTTATTTATTAGTTGATTGCAAATTTTAATAAGAATTTGCTTAATAACGCCACATAACATTTATGTTTCTTTTTCGTTTATCGCTTGGATTAATTTCTGTTCATTGAAGCACAACATCATCTTATACAGAGACACATTCCATAGAAGGACACGCAGACTAGGACGGCTTTTCTAGTTTGAACCAAATTATTCTTTCATAAAAATAAATACAACACAATTTTACTGATTCATTGTAAAACAATTTCACGAGAGAAGATGAAATGTAATGTAGAATGAATGAATAAACAATCGAAAAAAAGTTATTGTCATACATTCCATTAATCAGCATCTTTCATTTATTAATGACAAACAACTGGAATGATAAATTTGATTTTGAGAAGTGCAATTTTTCAATAATATTTATGTATGTAAATACATACTATAGGTATACCTACTACATTTACGACAAAAAGTAAAATTAGAACGAAAATGAAACAACCACAACAATAACAACAACATTCTTGTACATCTCTTTATTTTTTATTATTTTTTTGTTGAAGTTAGAAGTTTGTTTCGAAAGACCTGAAGAATGTTAAATGTCTGCAGAATTTTTTGGCAACGGTCAAAGAATACCACTAATATTAGTCATCTCATAGTAGTCATTTTGTATTCAACAGTTTTCTATAGTTTAACAAAATATATTCAAAAATATTAAATAATCAAGTGGTGATGAGTTTTATGATTCACACACGAGTACATACATATAAAAATAGTAATAATAAAGTAAATAGGTGTGGAATTGTATTCATCGCGATGTAAAATGAAAATTAAAACAAAAACTATAAATCTACATAAATTTGTCAAACGGACGAAGAAGTTTTTTGACCTTGTATGTATTGTATAGTAAAATACAGACTTTCCGCAACGTTAACGACCACATTTCCAAACGGTAACGTAATCAATCGGTATCGTTTACGACTGAAGTTAACGTTAGAGTTATCGCCAATAACGGTTTATACCGCGAAAGGTTCTTTATGGCAACTCCCATTATTTGGCGATTCATAATATATTTCAAGGATTTATAGGGGTGTTCCTGGAAATAATTTTATCTACATTAGAACCTTGTAGCTCATTTGGAAGTTGGTCGAAAAACGCTCGTTTTGGACAAGGTTGTGATTTTCAAGAATGAGCTAAACATACAAAAAGACTAAGAATGACTCGTAGGTCCTCTCAACAGTGATTTTTTTTCGTTTTTCTGTATTACATTTTAGAAAAAAATGCGAAAATTCTGTATCTATTCCAGAAAAAAAATGGGGAAAAATAATATTGAAAAGATCCCCGAGACATTAGGTGTAAGTCGTTTTGCATGTTTAGTTTAACAAAAAAGAGCGTGTTTTTTTTTTAACTAACTTCCAAATAAGCCACGAGGTTCTAATTTTGTTAAAATGATCTCCAGGACCTCTCCTTCCTATCAATCTTTGAAATATTTTATGAATCGCCAAATAATGGGAGTTGTCATAAGAAAAAAAGGTAATTTTTAACGGTTAAAATTATATATATTCACCAACAATCAAACTTTAAATCTCTCTCACACACTCACACACAGGCGTAATCGCACGAATTAGTGAAAGTAACGGTGGTGTATAATGTTGTTGTGAATTTGATATTAGATCACAGAACGATTTCGCAATAGATTTTTGTTATTATTATGCAGCAACTAGTGCAACAATTTTACTTGATTTGAATAATAAAATACAGTTAAATACAAATTAAAAAAAAAATACGGAAAATTCTTTAATTGAATATAAATTAGAAAAGTACAGTTATTTTACTTTTGATTTTCAAAGACAACAAATACAGAAAACTTTCCGTGTAAATTTAAAAGAAAATGAGTGATTTTATGCGACAATTTTATAATTTTCACTATTTATTTAAATTAACATTATTACATTTATTACACAATTTTATTCTAGTGTTTAATTTTTCTATTAAATTGTTAAGTATCTTGTCTTGATTTAAACAGGATATATGGCTGGGTAAATAAAGGAAACATGAAAATTCATGCCTGACAACATTATAAGATTATAATATATTATAATAATTTTCTATACAATACAAGGATCCATGTTTCTTTTTAATAATTATAATAAATATAAAAATTTGGCCACTTTTAGTATGAGGATTTTAATAAATATTATCCTAAATGACAAAAGCAATTAATTGTATATTAATATTATTACTTAGAAATTCAAATACTATATAATTATAATTTACATTACTTATAAGAGGGCATTATAGACAACAACCTACAAAAGAGGTGGAATAATAATCAATTGCAAGGACGTTAGTATTAATACTTTCCTTTACATTTTATAAATCGTTAATGCTTATGCAATAAATAGAGATAGATATAGAGAAAAAGCAAATTTATTTACAATTGAAAGGGAATATAATAAAGGATAACGGTAACAACAATTCGAGCGTGTAGACGACGACGACGACGACTTATTTCTATTATAAATTATAAAATAAACAAAATATTATGAATATTCAAATTAGATTTTCCATAAAAACTGACGTTACAATTCCCTAATATGGTATATTCGTTTCTTAATTAATCCAATTTAATTAGCCTGTAATTAATTTAAACTTTAATTTGACTAATAACTTTTACCCACGTAGACTTTAAAATATTAGATATGTAACTTATATGATGCTTTTCTCTATTTCTTTCTGAATTATAAAAATGTAAAAAACCATCGCGATAATAGAATTATTTTTTTTCCTAAATTTAAACAATCCCAACTCCATAATGGTTAACCACATAAAACACCACCCTCTTCTATATCGTCACAGATGATTTTATTTGTTCTGATCCTCCCCTTAGACGACTATTTTAAAAGTAAATATACATTTGTTTCCGGTTAGTAACTACCGGATGCTGACTATTTCAAAAAGAGAAAAAAAATTATTAGAAGAGCCGAATTAAAAAAAAAAGAAAAGAGAAAATTCATCTTTAGTAGGTCTTTTTTGACCCGATTAATTGAATATTTTCCCATATAACTTTCGTTGTAATAACAAGCGAAACTTGTTTTTTTTTTTTTGCGTTTCGTTTTATGAAAATTAGATGCATCGGATATAATTAGTAGTGATATCTTCTTCTCTTCCACCTATCTTTTAAATTCTCTTAAAGACGTTTCAAAAAAATAGGTCCTACATAAAAAAAGAAGTGAAATGTTTTCTAAAATACTTTCTTATAATGTCTTTTTATAATAACAATAATAAGAATAATGGATGTTAATTGAATTATTTATTACTCGAGTTTATAACTATGGTCATAAGAACTTTTCTGATATTGGCAATGAGGAAATGATAATAACGAGGTCGTTCATATAAATACGCAATAAAATTAAATATCAACAATCAACAACAATATAGAATAAAGTGCATATTTTTAAAAAAATATATAAATTTTTACTAACTTATTTTTAACCGAAAAAAAAACCGTCCTACACAATCAAATTAATTCAAACAAAGATTCATAATTTATCCTTAATAACACTTATATTTGGTGATCGTGAAGATAGAGATAAAGGTGAAGGTTAAATGTTTTTATTCAATAATTTATATCAACAAACAAAGAATTTTGCAGAAATCAGAGAACAAAAGCAATATTGGTTTTCAAGAGAAAACTTGACCTTAATTGGTATTTAAAGGGGACTAACAAATAAAACACACAGGTACAAACAACTGGATAATTCCAAAAATATGTGTTCATTATTTTAAAGTCAAGTTGACAAAACCAAATAGATGAAGTATATAATTTTATAAATTATTAAAATAAACAACATATACATCCATCTTGAAAGATGACTAGCTTCTTGATTCTGATTATTAAAAAAAATGATATAACGTGAGACACTATCATCTATGTATATAGGTCGATTTATCGATTGATAATCAGCCCTAGGCTAACGAAATATATCTTCAGCAGCTGAGAATTTTAATAGTACCTACCTAGTACTACATTGTATGATAGGAAAATAAAATAATAATATTGAACAATTTTACTATAATTATGACCAATTAGGTGATGAAAAAAAAAGAAGGAACACAATATAAACTGAAAATTATCATATAGAAAGATGGAAGGTATACAAAAAAAGTGTAAAGGTAATAAAAATAACAAGAAAAGTGATGCAACAATGATCGTATAAGGTAAAGGTCATTAACTAATAATAAATCAAAAATCTTTTAAAAGTCTAATAGAAATAAAACTAATAAATTGATTTTAAAAATTTCAAGATAGAACAAAAACAAATTGTTTAAGGGGAACAATTATTTAAATGTTAACAAATTCCAATTTATCATTGCCAAGGTTTAATGAATATTTAAAACAAATAGAAAAACGAATTAAACAATAAATATTAACGTATAAAGAAAATGACGCAATCAATCTATAGCCACTACATTTATTCAAGTTGCAATAATTCTAAAAACAATACAATACTTTTGTGTACATATGTACATAAATACAATAATACATACATGAATAAATATTTTGCCATGAGAAATTATTTGGTCCCGTATTCCCAACCCAAACATGAAAACATTCAAAATATTCACTTTATTGTTATCATTTCTCTTTCGACAACTTTATAACATTATAATGTTTAGAATTTAAATGAAGTTTTGCCAAAGAAACAACTATCTAAATAGAAAATAAAAACGAAATACATTTCTACAATACATAGTATACGAATATAGAGGATACTATTTACTATTATTCTTATACATATACAACATACAACTAGGAATAATATAACACGAAAATCATGAGGGAAAGAGACGAGGGGTCAAAGGATTCACCGGACATTCACACCAAACAGAACAAAAGAGATTCTAGCAGGAAACCAACGTGACGACGACTAACTCACAGACCGATTAAATTAAATCAAGAGTATGGGCAAATGATGAGAATTTCAAAAAGCCAAAAAAAATACACACAAACACACAAAATTATGTTTCATTTGAAATAAATATTAGAAAAAAACGGTTCCTTTTTCCCGTTTCATTTCCAACATTATGTTGTCTTTGAAAACAATAGAACAACGTACTATTATACCTTATTTCAATTATGTTACGATGATATATAAACATATACATTGTACAAATATAAATACAAATACAAATTTAAATGAATCTTTTATTGTAGGAGAGAAAAAAACACAACGGGTGGTCTGTTATTATTATTATTATTACTATTAACATTAGTTGTGGGTATAAAATAAAATTCTTAATAGTTCACAGGAATATCAAAAAAAAACACGCACTATCAATAAATCACAAAAATTCTATTAATAATTGTCTGTAACATTCCAGTCGAAATATGCGAATAATGAGCACAGGTGCAGTTCAATGAAAGTAGTTCGTTTTGAAAACAAGAAATAGAGGTCCACAAAGTATGTGTGTGTTGCAATTTGACGAGACGACACAGCTATTCTAATGAGAGAGAGTTAGATAGAAAGACTAATAATAATAAGGCATTGACTTTACTATATTAAATTACCATCAATTATTAATTGATAAAGAAGAAGAAAAAAACCCAAGAAAGTTAACACTGCTGCTCTTTATTAATGTTCAATCTTAATTATTATCTATAAAGACCCTTAACACATCTCTATGTACGTGTGGATGTATATCCAAATTTAAATTAATTAAGAACAATTATTCAGCGAATTTATTGTGCAGCTGTTTATATTTATGTATATAAGTGTTAGATTTGTTATGTCTCTTTGACCATTCCGCAGTGAAACAATAATTAATCTTAATAGGTTGTTGGAGGTTGTCACAATTTACTCTATTTTCTTCTTCTTCTTCTTCGCCTCCTTCATCTACTATTGGTTGTTTTTTGATCTTTTCTTGTAAAATTCTTGTTAATTCTATACCTTTTTTTTTCGTTATCGTTAGTTATACTGTTGAAGAAAATATCTACTTGAAGCAATGAACACATTTATCGACATGTTTTCTGACGCTTTGAAATTTTACGATTATATTGTAAAACAACTATAGTATAGAGAAGGGGGAGACTGTGCCACAAGACAAACAACACAAGTCAAGTCTTGGAAAAGAGATTTTACGATCTTCAACTTGATTCTTCTACACCAACAAACAACAACAAGAATTTAAAAAAAAGATTATAGAAAGAATCACTTGTTATCGTTACAATTTAGAAAATCCAACATAAATGAACAATAAATTATTATTTTTTTTTTCGAAAAACAAGCCGATTTTATTGGGACATTATGTATATGTAGTTAGACATAGAATTGAACAGATTGGATCAACCTCATAAACCCAGTAGTAGTAGTGAATGAAACTAACTGAACGACCCACTCACCTTTTCTATTTCCAGTTCTTATAATCGAAGACAAGACCTAGATAGAGTTGCAGATTATCAAATAATTCCATTTTTTTCTTTAGGCTTATAGTGATCAATTAAATTTATGCCACACCTGTTTAACGTCACAAATATAAAATCAATAAATTAGAAAAATCCTTAAATCTGGACAAATATTGTAGTGATGTTAATATTTTAAGATACCTATAAAAAAAGGTGAGTGAACTTTAACAAGTATCGAACAAAATAGGATTTTATTAAGCTAATAAAATAAGAATTTTTTGAGAGAAAAAAGAAAAAAAATGTATGCATTTTTTCAAAACAAAATTTATTAGAGTATTTAATTGAGATGATTTTTCTGTTTCATTGATTTTGATGAATGAAACTGAATCATTTTCATGTCAATTTAATATTTAGAAAATTTCAAATGAGTTTTACGATGCTGTTGAGTGCCTAACAATTAATTTTATTACACATACACACACATTACTAAAAGACCACTCAAAAGAATAATTGTGTTGAAAGTCAATAAAACAAAAGTCGAAATAAGACAAAACAAAACCGAAAAAAAATCATTGTTCATTCAAGCACAGGATCTGTAATAAATTTTATTAGACATTTCAGACTGTAAATTAGTAACAAAACGGTTTTATTATAACCGATTTTTTTCCAAAACAAAACAAAAATTAACAACAATCTATTTTTTGACTTGTTAAATTCATAACCCGAAGCATTTGCTCTATTAAAGCCAGTTTTAATACATCCAATAAAAAATGACAAAATCTACAAATACAGTACAACAAATTTGACTTGACGACTTTAAATTTAGAATAATTGAAAGACGAAATGGGGCTTTAGCTATGTTTGAATTGATAATACGACTAAAAATCAAGTCAATTTTGGTGAACTATAATAACTGCTTTCAATAAAATTCTTACATGTGTCGAGTGTGGGAGGTTCAACATCTATAGAACGACAGACACCTTGTTAAAACATATGATCACTTAATTTCGAAGTCAAGTCAACCGCACCAAATTTGGTTTACTATACACTATTCTCATGTCAAAACCAGTTGCAGACATATTAAATCAATAGATAAACGAATAAGGAGAAATAATAGTAATAATAGGCTTATTTTTCGTAAATAGTTATAATAATAGGAAAATCTTAGAATCCTTTCAATGTTTCAGTTGTCCTAATTTGTATAATTGGTGGGTAGTTTATTCCGTAAAACAGTTACGGATCAGTTGACAATTCTTCAATTATCGTTTATAAAACTGTAAATTTAAAAATTTATTGATTATTCAAAGATTTCTTTTGTCACTTTATGTATAAACTGACTGACATGTTAAAATAATTATTGAACTTCTCATCATATTGTGAAACTTTCTAAAACTTCAAAAAAAAACATTAACACCTTATTAAAAAGCTCTGTAATATTTTACCGTTGTTTAAACAAAGTGTAAAAACTAGCAATAATAATAAAAATAATAATATAACGTAATGTATGTATAGAATAGATGCATTCATACGTGCTCTTTACTTCGTTTTCTTAAATTGTTTACACAAATGTCCATTATGGTAATGTCAATAATAGTTGATGCATAAAAATCATGGCGCCTTCAATAATACCAGTAACAACAATAATAATAAATATGTCTATGATAATATTAATATTACCGATTGCATTAAATGTGTATAATTTTTTTTTATTCCTCATAAAGAATTATAGATACATATCTGAAGACGGAAGTCGTTTAATAAAAATAATAACGGCATGGTGAAGAGAGCTTTAGGCACTTTTTTGGCCGCAATTCGGACAGATATTTTTCCATTATAAAGTACTATACGATCAACAGAGAGAACACGATTAAAGTAGGTTACCAGTACATACTATTAAAGAAATTGATGACTTTAACTTTGTCGGATCCATTCAAAATTGGTTATTCCATTGCATAATCCATCATTTTTTTATTATAAGATGAGATATACAGATAGATGATGATGATTATCATCTTTTATTTTAATCGTGTTCTTTCTTTGAAGTGTTGTTTTTATGTATAGCTATGTATAGTAATCGGTCACAACCAATAAAGAAGAAACTTGGTTAAATACAGTTATTCTCCTCCAATCTCATGACATTTTATAGATATACGTATGTATGTATATACGTTATAGTCAAGTAGAGTTCGGTCAGACGGTCAAGTCTTTCAAACGATCATTTAAATGATTGTTAAAGTTATTTTCTCTTAATTTTAACAACAATAATTTAAATAATTATACTAAATATGAATGAATAAGATGAATAAAAAAAATCTAAATGAATATAGTCGATTTCTTGGAAATCATTGTGTGTACGTGTTATAAAATCATAATCTTCTTTAATATTGATCAAAATATTCTACGAAATAAAATAACTATGAGACACACCGCAATTTCCTCTTCTTTCTACTTCAACACTTGCACAATGATAGTGTACAATTGTGGTTTTATAATCTAAAATGCGATACATACACACAGAACCCGACACACATATCCGTGAACGGATTTAAAGACGCCATCATAAAGCGCATATCTCTTATTTACATGTCTAAAACAACAATAAAAAGGAGACCTCACACGATTCCCTACTATTAGATAAAATAACAACATTATTTCATAAATAAACAAACAAATAAAGATCGATGCAATAGAGAGGGTGTCTCAAGTAGTTCACCCTTGAATTTTTCAAGAAAAAATACAGGTTATACAAATATAGACAGTAATTTACAATGTCTCAAGAGATGATATTAAACAAAAAAAGAACTAACCACCTACTCATCTAAGAAATAAATAAATAAATAAACAATACTTGTTGCTACCAACTTTTAATAATAAATAACCGTCTGTAATTTTCCCCTCTTTGTGTGTATGTACCTTTTAAATATTATACGATGCAGATTGTAAACAGAGAAAGTAGGATAAGTATTTGTTTCAGATATTCCATCAATATACAGTAATAAAACACACAATCAGGTACTTATATTACCATTATTTTGTTGGAATTTAAAAAATATTGAACAAATAGTAATAAAAACTAATAATTAATTATTATCAACAAGAGTTAATGAACTTTTAGAATCAATATATGAAGCAATATTTTTATTATTATTATTATTATGAGCATAAGATCAATACAATTATCAAGATTTGAAAGAAATGAGAAAAATCTTTGGTTGGAATTTGAAAAATTCGAATTGAGATTGATAAGATTATTATTATTATTACTATTTATTATGATTTTTATTGTTATTATTATTCTTTTTATTATGAACAAGATTACACAACTGGTAATATTAGAAAAAAATTAAAATTTTATCAACAAGAATGATCACTAAACACAAACCTCAACACTATAGCCTGTTACAAAATCTCTAATAAATAAAAAAATAATAAAATATTTATGAATATTAATCATGTTCTATTAAAACGAGATCCCATATAACAAATTAGGATGTAGGTATTTATAGTCAATTGATAAGAATTTGATCAACTTGACTTTCATGTTCAAGAACTACACGTGTTTTTGTAATAAGATCCTTGAATTTTTGACAAAAGAAAAGACTTACTAAGAACTTCGATCCAAATTCAGAATCGTTAGACGATAAATATTTTTACAAAATCGTTATTCTTATATAACCTCGTCGGTAAATGACTTTAGTAAGAACACTAATGAAGACGACACATTTTCTCTCGTGTGATTGATGATTTTTGATAACTCCTCTTATTTAAAATAGATACTACAAAACTGGAAATTCTACCGGTAAAAGATAAGACTAGACATAATTAAAATGCATACATATAGGAAATTAAAATAATAGAACTTTTACTATAACAATAAAGATTAATGAACTTCATTTATCATTTTAGAAAAAACTAAACAAACAGTTTTGTACTTATTATTAAAATTTCAATTTGTTTATCAATCGTACCTTTAAAAGTCTGGTTAAATTTTGTAAATTTTTATAGATAGATAAGCAAATTTAAAATTTAAACTCTCATACATTATAAAACAAATGACAAAATAAATTATGAAGCAACAAATATAGATAATATTAATCTTCTTGTTTCTTCACACTTTGTCAACATTTAAGTTATGGGTGATTCACATTGGAAAGATTCTTGCATTAATAATAAAGTTAGGGTGGTCCAAAACTAGTCTTAGGTTAATTTTGATAAATTTATGTCTCCAAAAATAATATACAATTACATTAGCAAAATCAAAAGATGAATAAATTAGCTACAGATGGCTTTTTGATGCTCGAATTCTAATCTCTCATACCTTTTTTTATACAAAGACACAGTTTAAGTCCAAATAACTTCCTCGTAAAATTTGAGGGCATCTTAATTCTTTAAATATTATTTTAGAATGTTCAATAACTTAAGCAGCAGAAACCAAATTTTTTCTTTAAAAAAATATGCTACAAAAATTTCAATTATCTATAAAATAAACGGATCTAAAGACTGCTTATTTTTATGACTGACGCACAGAAGGAACATACGAATTTCAGAATATTTGTCATTTCGAAATTTTGATAAAACAAAAATTAAACAAAGCATTAAAACGAACCTATTGGTAGATAACAATAGAAACATAATAAGTCAGAAAGTAGCCAAATTTGAGATAATTCAATTTCTAACATTTTCCTATAGTTGTTTATAGTTCTAATATTATTTGATTAATAAAAATTCCAACCTTTCAAATATGAAAATAACTAAACTTTAGAGGACATTTAATATTAAATAACAAAATCAAACCTGAACAACTCATAACAATAAATTGTTTAGAATAAAAATAAGAAAATAAATAAAGAGAAGAAAAAAATATCTAACAACAATGAATCACCATGTAATTTTATAATTATTTCCAAATATCATAAATTTAATGCTAGAAAATCAATAAAAATTCCAACGTTATCTCTCTTTGCTTAATTTAAATCTAATTACAATTTTGAGTCTATTGTTTCCGTCCATTTTTTTTAATGTTTGTTATTGCCATTATTCTTTCTAATGAACAAATAGAAAATTAAAATCACATGTTTCTCTCTAATTGTAAGACGATGACCTTGTATTTGGCCTGTAATTAAAATTGTCTTATCATTGCACATTTGTATAGTACTAAATAATAGTGAAGATGTTATGTTTTTATATCACCACAATTGTCTAACTAATAATAATAATATCATTTATAATTGATAAATAAAACAATAAAAACTTTAATAATTAAGAATTGTAATCGGGTTTTTTTTCAATTTTTATTTTTGATTATGAAGAAAAATAATAAATACTGATTTATTTTGTGATAATTTAACAATATTTTTAACACATAAAAACGATTAGAAAATTTTAAACCGGGAAAAACTAATAATTTTCCAATGTTGAAGAAAAATAATCAGAAACAAGAAAATTTTGTTTTTGATAACAGTTATCAATACCAGGTGGTGTGGAATATACCGTTGAAAATGTGTATATGATAAATTTTTAATGTTTCTAAGTAGTATTGCAAAACATTTAAGATAAGACAAATGTAGTATTTTCTTATAAGTATTTTTCTGAGAATACGGCTTATTCCTTATACCCCTATTATATTAATTTTAAAATTATAAGAAATTTGTGGTTGTAATCAGGAAATCGTTTGATATTAATGTAAAAATCAACCCCAAAATCACACCCCAAGCCGACAGGCAAAACAGTAAAATTAATGAATTATCGCCGACTTGTTGCACTCAAGATGGTGATTTTTGTACCCTTATGACGCCCCAAATAGGGGTGGATTTTTTCTGTTTATGCGCAACTGACAGAATATTCGAACATCCAAAATTCCTACCTTTAGAGAATTTTGGTTTAACAAAGTAGGCTATGCCCTTGTTAACATAACCACAATTTCGATAAGTGTTTGTTTAGGTCTTTATTTAAAAAAAAATTCTAGATCAAGTTTTGATCTAGAAATCCAATTAATATCTTATCAGACTAATATAAAATTGATAAGAACTCACCTTCCAAGGGGCGTTTTGTCGACATCGTACACATCCAAAATCGATTCTTTATGTATAACTGAGGATAGATGTTCATCGGCAATTTGCAATAAACCATCACGTGATGTTGTAAAACCCATCATTTTTGATATGATCTCGAAATTTTGATAAGATGACGATGAGAAAAACGTCACTGATAATTTTAAAAATTTGTCTTATTTTTTTTTTTGAGGGCGACAGTTGAAAATCGAAAAAAAACAGCCGACAGTCAAATAAACACACACCGGCCACTATACTACCTGAGGATACTTGATTCGTTCTCGAAAACCAGCTGCCTTGTTGCTGGTTCTTCCGTTGTTGGGGCGGCGATTCAAATTTTCAACGGTCCGTTTTGTAATTTAGCCCACACACACATATATACACACATCCACAAACCACTACATACACAAATTTTACAACACAATTACCGTTTTTTCTTCTTTTATTATTATAATTATCAAACAAACGGCGGTGTGAATATTTCGTTAATATTACACGTTGTTATCAGTTAATTTGTTTACATTATTAACGAGTAACGTATAATGTGTACATATTTTTCTATAGGATGAATCGCGTACGTCAACTGATAAGATCAAATGAGAAGAAACAACCAGAAAAAATCAAATAAAATGATAAGATATAGAACACAATCAAGCGATCTGCAACAACATCAACGCTTGCTATGCTCATTGACGACTGATTGGTTTTTAGAAATTGAATTTTTGAAACAGTTGACAATCGACCACCACTCCGACCTTGATTGAAAATGGCGGAGCACAACACCATAGACACCTATTGATTAGAACACAAACTAACATTACAGTTTTCTTTCAAAATTACCATTAATTCGAAAGTGAGGTTATTTTTACAAAATTTAAAAAAAATCCTGCAAAATTTATTTTGATAACAAAAATCCAACAATAATCGTTCTAATAATTATTACATAAAGGTCTACATCTCAAATATAGTCTAAATAATTATTTTTTTTCCGCAGCAGCTTTTGCACTCATTCCAATACCAACAACCATCGCTAAAACTGTAAAACCTTGGGCAGCAATACGTGTTCTCATCATATATTGTGACATCTTTCGTTTACCCTGTCGGAAGCTCCACAAGCCGAAACATAGAGCCATTGTAGTGGCTAAACAGCCTAAAATACGACAATTACCGTCAATATCTATAAATGAATCAATTGTGGCGTATTACCGATTGGAACAAAAGGATTTTCACTGACTTTTCGATACAATTTCTGTTTAAAAGTCTCCGTTGGTAAAGCCTCATCCATTGCCCGATGCAATTCTAACCAATCGAATTCAATATCGTCAGATTTAGGTTTTTCCATTTTTTTCTTGTTGTTTTGGATGAAAATGTGAGATTTAAATTTGGTATTTGCAGGAATTTAAATAATTTAACCTAAACTGTCAAAGTTGCTGGATCTGTCAATAAACTAGAATTATACAAGGTGTAATTAAATGGACCTTATTTACTGTGACGTCACAACGACGGAGGGAAATTTGATTTTGCGTCATACCTGATGACTTATAACCAAATTACTTTATGATAGGGGTGCACAAAGAAAACTGTTTAGTATAATTTCTCTTATTTGTTATAAAAACACCTTGTACGGGTGAAACTTCCTGCATATTAAGGGTATTTTTGAATGCTGGACTGAAATCGTAAAATTACATAGATTCCATAAGAGAAAAGTTGAATAACTTGAAAACGGTAAGAGGTATTGAGCTCAACAATACCTCAATCGATCACAAATTTTATTCTTCATTGGGGGACGCCGGATTTTCGGTGGAAAACCGATTAGATTTTCCAAATATTCGAAAATAGCATGACTTTTGTTCTAAAAACGCAGTGTCGAGTTGGGCCACATAACTTCTTGTATAGTGAAAATAATTTAATTTAATTTACATGAATTAATAGAGGAAAGTCAACTACATGGGGCGACGTCGATCAAATCTTGATTTCCATTTCAATTTCTAAAAATATTGCATTTAAAGTAGCCTATTTTTCAAAATTATAAATTTGAATATGCAATAAGAAACGAGTATTGTACTCAAGATAACCATCCACATTGACACGTGCACAATAGGGTAAATAAATACAATCATACGTTGGCCATTATTATAAGTGGTCTACTACATTTACAAGCAAGATAATCGGGTGTCTATCGTTAAATAGATGAAACAGGTGACGAAGATTGGTTTTGTTTGCACTAAATTTTCAACACCCTTAATAGAGTCCAGATTTCGACTTCCTGAAGTCTAGAGCGTGCCAGAGGAAAGTAATCTCTAGAAAAATTATCTTAAAGTAGTAATTAGGTTTTCAAAAGTCTATAAGTATAGGTTCACTTAAAAGCTTTTTTTCTTGATAACAGTCACTTAAAAGGTGTATTTTTTTTGAATTCTTTACATGTAATTTTTCAGCTTGGAATATCTACGAGAGCTTCAAGCCGTTATTTTTCCTTTGTTCCAATATTCGTTTCTGCAGCATGCTGAAATAACCTTTCTCTCGTTTTCAGTTAAGTTCAAAACGAAAAATATGCAAAATTTACAATTTCACCCTAAAAGGTACAACTCCCTTGGGGCTATTTACAGGGTAGCTGTCTTAAATACAAAAAAAAACACGTGATTTTTATTTTGCAATTTTCTATTAGCAGAAGAATTTTCATGGTGCTATGTTTTACAATGTTGCAGAAAATTGCAAAAAAAAAATAATAAAAATAGCATATAATCACCTGTAACTTAAATCCCCAACAAGGGATGGAAACGCAATTTACACCTTTTGATAGCCCTAGCGAATCTAAATTAACTAGTTTTTGACCCACTACAAAATATAGCGCCTTTACGAAAAAAAAACTTGATTTTGCAGGGGTGTAACTTCGACACCCAATATCTTTCTGTAATTTCAGTATGGGCACTAAGGACCAAATACGCATCCTTAGAAGAGAACTACGTATACCGGGTGATTCATCCAAAGCGATTTTTTTTTTATGGCAACTCCCATTATTTGGCGAGCGAATCGAAAAATATTTCAAGGATTTGTAGGAGGTTCCCTAGAGGACATTATAGCAAAAATAGAACCCCGTAGCTCATTTGGAAGTTTTTCAAAAAACGCCCGTTTCTGAAAATTACTCAAGGAT